>VDFB02042565.1:0-58252 GCA_007258455.2 Sequoia sempervirens
AATGTACTCCAAGATGAGAAAACCATCCTGAATCAACTACCTGATGAAGTGCATGTGGATCTCAATGTGCTTAGTCTGCTGATGCTCCACTGGGTTGCGGGAAATGTGAATGGCACTCTGATTGTCACACCAAAGAATAGTGGGACTATCAGGAGGAAACCCAAACTCTGTCATCAACTGCTAAAGCCATAAAATCTTCTGACTAGCTAACACTGCTGCTCGATATTCAGCCTCTATAAATGATAATGCAATAGCAGACTACTTCTTGCAAGACCATATGATAGGACCAGAACCAAGGAAAAAAATAAGGCCATAAGTAGACTTTCGATCATTGACATCACCATCCCAATCTGAGTCAGTGAAGCCAATAATGTGAGGGGATCCTGAAGTGTAGTGAATGCCATAATGTGTGGTGCCCTGAATGTACCTCGAGATACGTTTGGTTACTTTCCAATGGCTCTCATGAGGATCATGTGAGAACCAAGAGACAAGGCCAACCGCAAAGGAAAGATCAGGATGGGAATGTGTCAGGTACAACAAACTTCCAACCAACTACCTATATAAAGGAGAATCTATTGAAGGAGTAGTACAATTGGAAGAAAAAACAAAACCTAACTGAAATGGCATGGGGGCAGGCTTGCAATCAAACATGCCAAATATTTGAAGCATATTAAGAGCATACTTCTGCTAAAATATGGAAATCCCATCTAAAGATTGAATAACCTGTAGGCCTAGAAAGAAGTGCGGAAGACTAAGATATGTCATCTCAAACTGCTCCATCAAAGCTCTCTGAACACTCTGAATCATGGAGGATGAGCTTCCTGTAAGAATGAGATCATCTACATATAGCACAAGAATCAAAAGATCACCCTCCTGAAGCTGAATGTACAATGTGTGATCAAAATGATCCAATGTGTGAAGTGAGAGGAAAGCAAGAAAGAGTCTATTTTCTCATACCAAGCCCGAGGGGCTTGTTTGAGACCATATAATGAATGTCAAAGTCTGTAAATGAAGGAAGAGTCCTGGAAAAATCCTTGAGGCTTCTCCATATAGATCTCCTCACGTAGGTCTCCATGCAAGAAAGCACTCTTCACATCCATCTGAAACACTATCCATCCCTGTGAAGCTGCAAGGGAAAGTACAAAGGGAATAGAGTTCATCTTGGTGACAGGAGCAAAGGTCTCAAGGTAGTCAATACCCTCTACCTGAGAAAACCCCTTCGCAACAAGACGTGCCTTATACTTATCAATCAAACCATCTACAACATACTTGGTACGGTACACCCACTTGCACCGAACCAACCTTGTTCCCTTAGGAAGAGGACAAACATCCCAAGTATCATTCTTCATCAAAGAAGAATACTCCTCATCCATGGCCCTATCGCACTCAAGGTGACCAGTTTCCTCTGAAGACTTCTGAGGATCATTTGAAATGGCATGACTCAAAAGGCTAGAACCAAATGTCTAACCATGAGTACGAAGAGTATCTGAAGGATCACCTTCCAAAGAACCAACTTCCTCAACAGTAACACAAGCCCACCTAGGAAAATGTTGAGCGGCTGGTGGTGGTGGAGATGGTGGATCATCATCTGCATCATCCTCAAGAGATGAAGAGGGAGTAGGCATTGAGGGAGAATTTGGTGATGGAGAATCCATCTGAGGATAACGCTCATCAAACTGGACATCCCGCCGAAACAAGACCTCTCTGGAATCAAGATCAAACAACCTGTATGCCTTAACATCCTCACAGTAGCCAACAAATATGAGTGGTCGACTCTTCCTCTCCATGGCTTTCCACTGAGCATCGGGAATAAATGCCAAAGCCTCACTACCAAAAACTCAAAATGTAGAAACATCAGGCTTGACATGGGTCCAAGCTTCCTCAGGAGTCATATGTCATAATGCCTTATGAGGCATCCAATTCTGAATATAATTGGCACTTAATTGATTGCCTCAGCCCAAAATGAAAAACTCATAGCTCAAGAATGTATCATGCAATTTTCCATCTCCCATGGTAAGGTTTTGTTCTTTCTCTCAGCAACACCATTCTGTTGAGGGGTGTAAGGTATTGTAAACTGATGCTGCAAACCATGCTCAATGCAAAAATCCCTGAAAGCCCGATTAACATACTCCCCCCCATTATTTGTGTGTATCCTCCTGATAGAAAGTTCATATTGCTTCTCCACAAATGTCTTAAAGATCCTGAATGAATCAAATACATCAGACTTATACTTAAGATGCTATTGCATGGCTTCCTCTAAAGCCTCTAATTGTTTCCAATGCCTGGAAACTAGATGTCCTTCCTTGCCACAGAAACTGCAAGGATCTCCTGATTTCTTCTTAGTCTTGGAGGAAGACTCACTAGACTTAGAAGATTTTCCATGTTTAGGATTGGATTGTGGTTTTGAACTAGACTTAGGGGGTGGCTTGGAGGAATTCTCACTGCCAGCTGAATCTATCTTGGGCTTTGTTTTCCACTTCTACTTCCCCTTAGATGTCTGAGCTACCAATGCTTGGTTCTTAGATCCTGAGAGAGCATCCAATTGTGAGACTAATCATAGAGCACCTCAAAAGTAGGCATGGTAAAGTGGTTTCCCAATGCATCCATGGTGGAATAAAATGTTGAAGAGAATATTTGAAAAGGACCTCAAAGCTTAGAAAGAATTAGGTAAATACACTCATCTATTTTGTTTTTACCACAACCCTATAGCAATGACCTCAGTGATTTAAACTTCATCAGAAAATCCTCAATGGTAGGATATGAATCAAGTACTAAGGAAGTCAATTCGATCTCAATCTGAAGTGCTCAAAACTGATTAATGGTGCCAAATAGAGTTTCAAACTTCAACCACATAGCCCGAGGAGTTGCACAACCCTCTAGATGGACTAGAAGACTATCTAAAATATGCAAGGATAGTAAACCCATGTCCTCATCCATTTTGTTTATGTGTTGAAAGATCTCAAATTTATATGTTAACTAAGGTTGAACATCATCCAAACATGACCATAACCCTTTTGACATGAGAAGTCTGGTCATATGTGCCTTCCAAGTGTGATAATTGTGTGGGGTAAGGCGCTCAATAGAAGATGAGTCTGCCATAATGAATGAGTTTTGAAATGTGTTTTATGTTTGAGGTTTCTGGTTTTCTGATGTAAATTACAAAAAGCAAGAAAAATACACCCCCCACAACACAAGAACCCAAACCCCAATACAATTTTTAAAGCTAAAAGGCTAGAAAAAGAAAAATATGATTAGGAAAATGTTTTGTATACCTAGTGAATTTTTTGATGAAATAAACTACAGATCTGGAAAGAGCACATAACCACATTTCCAACACCTATTCGTTTGCACAAAACAAAGTTTGGACGCAAAAGTTACGCCCTCGAAAGTGCAAAAATCATGTTCTAGATTTGACAGGAGAAAAAGGAATAAATACAGAAAAATTAGAAAAAAAAATTGCACCATTGGATCCATCTTTGAATCAGCTTTCCGGCAATATCTCGTTTTCGAAAAACGGAGATCGTATGCTCATTTTACACCCGATTTACCGAAAGAGGTAAAAAAAATATAAAAAAGGAACCCTGGTGGCTCCCTTGTTGCTCCACTCGTCCTAGCAACACTCGGGTGGTGCTGCGGTGGTGCACTGGCGGTGGGTCGGTGGCTAGATGACGGTGGCTGGGAGGCCGACCGGCGGAGGTGGTGACTCGATAGCAAATGCTAGTGGTCGCTGCCTCTACTGGTGGCCACTTGGCTAAGCAGCGGCGGTGGCCTTTTTAAAAATGGGAGCGCAATTTTAAAGCTCCCTTTTTTAATTTTTTTTTAATTTAAAAAAAAAAACATTGCATGGAAATGCATGCCCTGGGCTCTGTATGACCCTAGGGAAAAAAAAAATTTCCTTCTAAGCCAACTGCACCAAAACTAGGCAAATTATATATCAAAAAACTTGGAAATGGCCTCCTAAGCACAACCGTGAGGTCAATTTGGGCTCAAACTGCACCAAATAAAAAAGGTATGCCCTGGATAAAAAAATCAGACCCAAAACCCTTGAAGCTCCAAAGATCTTCAAAAACAAGAATAGGCAGCAACAAGTTCACGCTCTAATACCATGTAGAAGTTGATAAATCCAACTTCACAAAACCCAAGAACACTTGCATGCAAAAATACCTGTCACAAGAGAAGAATGGAGGAAAAGAAAGAATGGCTCTGAAAATTAAGAGTTTATTATTTAGAGAGGGAATATAATAAAATACAATGATCAATCCTTATAAAAGGAGATTGTGCAACCCTAAAGAAACTCTAAAGGGAAAATGTATTTAATAATTAAAATAATTATTAAATACCTATAATGCATAACTAAGTGAATCTTAAGAAAGGAATAAAAGGTGACTTAATTAAACTAATTAAGTGAAATAAACCTTTTACCCTAACAAGTCACAAATCAAAGGTTAAAATGGATTTTGTTGAATTATGATCCATTGGTGTTGGTGGTCGTGAAAATGGCATTGGGCTCTGGTCATTTGGAGTGCAAGGAGTATGAGAGAGACAATTTGCATGTCTCTTCATGTTTCCTTGCATCTCTTCAAGATAATTTGGAGCCGAAGGTGGAAGCAATATTTTTTTTGGTTAAATTGTTTAGAGTGGACTTGGTTGAAGGTGTAGAAAAGGTTCTTTGTGCAGTGATCGAAGGGAGGGGATGTCTGAGGCATTTTGATGTGGAGAGGGTGAGCTTGGAGGACATGGTGAAGATTTTCTCTTTCCTTTTGGATTTGTAGGGTTCGAGTTTGATGTAGCATTGGTCAATTGTGGTGGTCATTGTGGTTTTTCTAAAGAGGTTCTTCAAACTAATGACGATCGACAGTGTGGAGTGGAAGGCAGAATTCGAAGATTTCACAAAGTTGAAAAAAATTATGTAAGCAAGGTGGTGGCACATTTTTTGTTGGTCTATAGGTGCTAGTTCTAGTTTATCTAGTTTTTGGTAGCCATGGCCATGTAAATGCCATTTTTTATGGTTTGTCTTTGTTAATTTTTGTTGGGCTCTTGGTGGTACGGTGAAATTTTTTTGTAGTTTTTAGTACATTTTCGTGGTCTGGTGGTTTAGCGGGATTACAATTCATCTTCTTACCTGTAGGGTAGACGTTTGTATTTTGGTTTTATTATCAATAAAATACTAATCTTACATGTATCAAAAAAAAAGTTGTGTTATATGGTCTGCCTATGTCTGAATTGTAATTAGTTTGACTTTGAAACTTGATTAAGGAAAAAATATTCAATAAAACAATACGAAACAAATTGGAAGCACTAGATATTGTAGTTACAAATCTAAATTCGAAAAAATTAGAATTTTATCCCTCATGGAAAATAAGTTGTGTTATACGGTGAGCGTCACTCCTTAAAAATGGTGTTTACTAAAAAAACTAGTTTTCGAAGGAGATGGAAAAAGAAGTGCAATCTAATTCCAAATTTTTTGAAAAGAATATATTTAGAATCTATAGACAAAATGCCACAAATCACTAGTTTGCATCATTTTCAAATTCCTCATGGTTTAGTTTCTATAGGTGCCCAAAAGTGAAGATTTAGTTAGAAAAAATCAGTTCAGTGTCCATTTTGGACAAAAATTGTAAACCAGTATTGTGGGATCACCCTAATGAGAGTTAACTGGGTGATGTAGGACAAAATATCAAAGGAAATTTTCATCTCTAAGAATAAATATTTTGAATGTTTTGAACAAAGGGTGTGATTCTATCATGGGATATTTTCAATATGGACTGGTTTGAGCTGAAAAAGTAAATAAATTTAATGAAAAAACGTGTTCATGGAGTCAATGAGCTAAGAAAGAGAATGTAGCTGAGAGGAGAATAAATGAAGAGAATCTATGGAAAGATCCACCAATGATGTTTTGTTTTCAATAGCCCGCCTTTGTTCCTTCATTAGAAAATCATAAAGAGGGCTTGGAATTTCCATCTATCTCACAAACATTGTTCAAGTTTACAAGGAGGAAGGATTGTTGATCAAAGAAGAACAACCTTTTGTGTTGGATATAAACATTTATATCCTACATACACCCACCCCTTAACAGTTAGACTGGAGACAACTTCAAGCTTATCTATAAATTTTATAAATTTATCACTTGTTCAAATGGATTAGTCAATAGTATAAGTTACAAGCAATATGGTTAGTCCATGTTTTGGTAGTATGATAATCAGAGTGTTTTGAGTTGGTAAAGAATGTAAACCTGTTTGGTCATAGCATGAACTAGGTTCCTCAACAACTTCAAAGAACTATGATTATTGTAATGCCATGGAATGAATGAAATAGGATCCAATTCGAATCATAGAGTAGTTGCAACTTGTAACCATATTGCCCCACAACATACACTAATTGAATGGAAAACCAATCGACTATGTGTTTATTGCTATATTGTTACACTAACAAATTCACAAATGTACAAATAAGAATGGTATATACCAAATTGATTATAGACGAAAAACACAGTTAATGCTTTATTGAAGGTAGTTTTTTATTAGAATGTGTAGAACTGGGAGGAACTAATCAATTATCAGCCCCTTCCCTGACTACATAAATTCTATTTAAAGGCCCCACTAGTTGTCAGTTGAATGCAATTTCTTTATCAATTGAATTTTTGTATAAGACGTTTTGCATACATCAATTGAGAAACAAAGGTCACCTGATCAAATGATTTGTCAAAACTCTACACCTAAGCAATGGTGTAAAAGTCCAAATTTGTCATATCAAGCCAAGCAATAGTTCCCCAAATTTCTTTTACATTGCCTTTGTGTTGTGTTGCAAAAGCAATTTTTGTACATCTATAAGTGGACTCCCCCAACTATGCAAGAGATATGTACTGGCCTACTCAAAGCTTAAAATTAGAATCTCAACCAATAGATTGAAAGACTAAATAAATGTCTCATTGGAAAGGAACAAACTATTCAACATCAAAGTAAACCATATATTCATCATCTAAGTACCTATAGACACGTAAAATTGGCATTATGCATTTAATTAGGTCATATTCATCCATTCTTCAAATAAATCAACTTCATTAAATTCAATCTCTAAAATCCTCCATTTAAATTAAATAAATTCATCTTTAGTACTAACATCATCCTCTTTGATTAAATAAATCAAATCTTTATCACTTTTCATCTCCTTTTGATTTATTTTAATCCATAAATCTAAGTCGAAAATTCAAATCACCTAATCTTCACTTAAGTTAACTAAATCATGATTAAGGTTAAATTTAATTCAAGTCCCATCCTCTAGCTTTTCCCACTTGCACAAATAAATCAATTAATTCATTTATTAAATCTTCATTTTTATCAACATGGCATAAAAGTGAAATATTCCCTCATTTCAAATTTCCTTCTCAAATGACTTGTCCCTTCCAACATAGCATTAACTCCTCTCTTACATGTCCCCCACTTGGCATTTAAGACCCCTTCTTCTCCCTCCAACAAGCCAAATTTCAAATTTGAAAAGGCCACCTAATGTCATTTATTGGCACATTCATCAAAACTTGCACATCCTTGGCCCATTCACATGGTGACAATTGGATCCTTCCTATTGGTTGGGATTTTATCCCACATTCATCCCTCTTGTATCTTCTTCCATCAAAATCCTCTATAAATGGAGAGGCTATCCTTCATTCAATCATCCACAACTTCATGCAAAGTTACTCTCTTCACATTGAGAGCTAATTTTGTCCACTTCATTATCATAAACAATCTTCATCATTTGAGATTTTCAAGGGTTGGGAAAGGGTCACTTTTCACAACAAAGTGACACCAATCCACTATGGAATAGGTATACTTCATGTTTTTATATGCTTTGATCATCTTTGTCATTTGTTTGCATTTTGAAGCATGATGTATTATTTCATAGGGATGTTAAATGTTTGCTTTGTTTTTTAAATACTAACCATACTAATGATGGTATGTTGGAGTTCTTTCGAGACCAATGCACATTTTGAAATCCACATAATGGTGCTAGAAGGAGGGCAGGAACCTTCGTTTATTTCATGCATTAAACCGTAAAATAAAATCTTGTTTTTGTCTATGCTTGTTTATATTTGCTTATGCTCATATTTCTCAGTCTTTGATCACGTATAGATGTGTGTTCACCATTTTAATGTTTGAGAAGTAGATTTATAATTACTGATTTTCAAACATAAGGCATGTGTTGTTCAACACTCTTGGTTGGGTTTATAAAAGATCAAAAGACTTTGTGTATCCAGTCACTATGTTAGAAAATAGGCACGATTTTCTATTTTTCTAAGTAATAAGAATGATTATGACTTACACTTATGTGGGAAAGTGTGTAAGCTCTAAATAAATAAATAAATATTTTAACAGGTGCTCTTCTTTGGCTCGAGGCTTGAGCAAAATATTTGTCTTTTCCTGAGTATGTTTCGTCTTCAGCTCCAACTGGAATTCTTTGGGCCAAGTAAAAATTCACCGCCTTGGACTCTGCTCACCATTCTTATGATTGTGCCATCATGTTGGTAGCCAGTTTTATATGTAAGAGCTTTTGGATCTTCTTCTTTTTACTGTTAAATGGTTTGCCAAGATTTGAAGCCGTTAATTACACTTGAATTTCAGAACTTAGTAGAGTAGATCGAGATTACTGAAAGATTTCATTGGTATAGCCTTTAATTATTTCTCCTACGCTAACATTGGTTCAAATATTTAGGCTTTCATTTGGGTCAGCCCTAAAGTCCAATTCTTGGCCCTGAATATTAGATGCTATGTGCTTGGCACGCCAAACATTTGTCTTGGCCAACTCCCATGTTGGCCTCTTCAAATCTATTCAACCACAATTATTAAATGCTTGGAATTTGGCATACACCTGAGTTGGCCTAAGCATCCTTCTCGGCCACAATATCCTATGTTCAATTTCCTAATGAAAACATTCAATGTACTATCACATGGGTGAAAGGAGGAATGGAACTCTGTACGATTGTCTAATCGCGTTGTAACTTTCCATTTACATCTATGCGTGCATTGTCTTCTTACCATCACTATCCTTGAGCACTCAATTTGCACTAGCTACTTCCCATCTTTTTTCTACAAATGTTAAGTCTAGTTACATCACACACAGACAACTTCCTTTTCAACCTTTCAATTATTATAGACATTTATTATAGTTACATCACAAATACGACCATGTACTCTTATTGAACTTGAATATTGAGCATTGCAATTTTAACTAGACTACCAATTTAAATGTTTTTATCACCAGAACTAACATCGATTACGTGTGAGATGGTTATTGTTTCTCTGCATGTGATGTGACTACTAGTCAATGCGCTGGCTGAAAGCACTACTATCATATTATATGTTTCTGTAATAGATGGTAATGGATAAATCTTTGTCGGGGTTGGGGCCCTAGCTTGGTTGGCTAAATCTTTCCTGTAGCAGGAGGTTGGTCACAAGTTCTAGTCTCCCCCACCCTCGCGGTACCGGAGGGCATGTCGCACCAATGCTGTCGGTCACGTTAAAAAGTTTACCAGGCGCATCTGCAGTTTATAGGGGGTCGTGCTACCCGATTCCTGCAATCTAAAAAATAAAAAAATAAAAAAAATGGATAAATCTTCGTCTCTTTCAAATATAATCTTTATTATGATAAGATATCCAGCTACAACACATCAATCAAGCAACGTCCACCAGTGTATTTGTTCTCACAGATGAGCTATTCCCAGTTGGTGACGAGCTGTTTGTGACTCACTTCTAATTTATTGGAATTGATTGTTATTTAAAATTCTAACTAACATGATTATAAATTGGTGCTAAATGTGATTATTATTTCAAATTTATTGGTTTTTGTTCGCAAAGATTGATACAAATATTGATAAATGCGCCTTAGCCTTTAATGACCACTTCAATTTTTGCAGGTGATAAAGGTTTAAGCTCCATTTGTTGTAGGTAATAAAGAAAACAGAGTCTTGGATCGATCCATGTTTTGGGGGAATGCCTTTGAAATTTGGATCATCCCTCAATGAGTAGAGGGGGCGCTATAGTATAGAGAAGGATTCTTGCTTTTTCATTTTCTAAGCATGTTTTTTATTGCATTAGCTTGCAGGCTGGGAGGGGCCATGGAACTTGGTTTTACACCTGCCAATAGCGTTAGCTTAAAAGCTTTTAAAAATCATTTATTCGTTGTTCTTTTTCACCTATCAATTGCAATAGCTTGAGAGTTTTCAAAAGCCATTTGTTCGCTAACTTTAGAACTAAAATTTGCATTAGTTCTAAAAGTTTCTAACCAATAAAATAAAGCATTAAATAAGAATCAAAAGTCTTTGTTTTTGATCCTTAAAGCTTTTGCAGACCAGCAAAGTCTTTGTTCTTGTTTGTCAAGATTTGCGCGCTAGTTGTTATTTTTTTGTTGGTTGTGTTTGAACTTAATCTAGTAGATCATATTTAAGCCCATTAAGCAGACTCACCAAACACTACCTAAATCTTAGATCTTTAGATATTTGAGATCCGAATCAACTTTAGTGACGTAAGAAATCAATTCTGGACTTAGACAAGATCCTGAAAACAACATATTTGATATTTCTCTGTAATAGCATTTGGTCCTTAATTATGAAATTATAGTATATATTTTATTCAACTCTCGGCATGTACCTTGATCTTGGATCTAGAAAATAATCTAAACTTTGATGAAGTGCATACAACATGCCTGACCAACATTATGATAGTTGAACATTAAAGTTGCACAGTGTGCTCATTATTAGGATCTTGGTCATAATTTCAATGTAATAAACATTTTCTAACATTCTCATTGGCACTTTATTTTCAGGACGCAACTCACCAAATCGGAGAAGTGAAAGTTCAATGAGCATATGGATAAACATTGATTGCAAAATTGATGGTAGAGGCGGCCAGTCTTTTTCCATAAGTTCGAAATAAAAGAAAATGTTTTCATATCAAGTAGTAATGTTGTCAAACAACAAAGAAGATCAAAATGTATATGGAAGATGGTAGATATTGTCTTAAATGTTGAAGGCTTCCATATCTTGTGTAAAATAAGGAAGGAAAACGAAGGAGGAGGGATTTTGTTCACATAAAAGACTTGAAACGTTGGAGCATTGGAAATAATCTTGGGAAAATCTTAGAGTTAAAGAGGATTGAAGCATTAAGTTTGGAGTTGACAAATCATTTTTAAATGCTTAAGACTTCTGTTTTATGCTTTATTTTTCTGTTTTAAACCAACTCTCATCTTTTTTGGGCTCTTAAAAAGAACACTTCAATTTCTTGTTACAAAAGGGCTTAAATGAACTTTAGAACACAAACTTACTAGAGTTGGTTTTCGAATTTAACAATTGAACACAACAATCTTCACATTTCCTTTGGTGCTTAAAAAGAAGTCATTATTGCTTTGTGGGATTAAAAAGAACATGTGCTACTTTGTTTTGTGATTGCTTACTCAAACTAACACCATTGAAAATATGTATGCACTTCTCTCGTGCCTCACGGTGATCTTGAGAATCAAAAGGCTTTTTGGTGGTCTTAGGTTAGGATAAAGTGATTGCCTCCACACTTCATTTTTGAACTAAAAATTGAACAAAACATCTTGCGAGTGTGAGTGGAACATGTTGTGTGTGTTCTCCCTTTGTTTCTAAATGAAGGTTGATCAAACTACGAATATGTTTGCTCGCTTTTGTTTATCTTAGAGGGCCTGCCTAGTGGGAAAAAGTACTCACCCAAGGGAACAAATCAACTAGTAACACTCTAAAGCCAAGAGTATTTCCAATCGAGATATAAAAGTGGGTACTCGAACAAAGGCCAGTATCACACGGTTGGCTCCAACGAGAAGGGCAACAATGGTATCTTTCCTCGATGGGTCAACTCCTACGAATGGAAAGTCTGAATTAAAACCCTTATTTTAGAAAGTCCAAAATCCCTATCTATTTGTTGGTGCAAGAATGGTCGTTCTGAAGTTGCCCCACACTTTCACAGTTTTTAGTAGAAATGAAAAGTATGCCATGGGAGTTTCATGGGTATTGATGCTTGGCTACCTCAAGAAGTGAGTGTTCTGGAGGGGAGCCAATGGGGTCAAGCATCTAACCATTCGCTAAAAATAAGCGTAGTTGGACTTGTCCAAGTGGGGCCTCAACAAATATTGTCTCAAATATCCATAGGGTTGTGATTGTTCTTGAAATCAAAACACATTGCTTGTTCGTAAACATTGGAAAACAAACATTCAACATGAGCATCAAATCTCAAACCCTTTAGGAGAAGCAAATATCCTTGAACAAATTCACATACTATTGCTTGCCCTTGGGATTCTCATCCTTAGAGGTTTCTAAACACTTGGATTATATCTCAATTTTCTTACTAAAGTTAACAATAGGTAACCCTTGCCTTGATTTCATCAAAGTTTCACATGATATACCTTGTGGAATGAGAAGAAGTTGAGACATTGGACACCTAGTTTGAAAAACTAATCAAGAAGTGTTTGTAGTAAAACAAAGTCATTAAGCAAAGCTAAAAATAATTGAATCCCACACATGTGTCTCCAATAATTTCATGAAAGATCAAGATCAAGAAACCAAAGGTAAAAGCTCTTAGTCCAAAAGATCACCAAAAGCGTCTCTCAACGCTATACGAATTCAGATGAAGATTTCTTTTTAACTTTTACAGAAAAAATTCAAGAAACAATCCTGGTTTATACTCATTCTATTATTGTCAAAACCCAAATCTTTTTAGGGAGTTTGAGCATCTTGTTTAGAGAAAAGAACGTTCTTCAAAACCAAGGTCTAGTAAGCAAGTGTCTTTTTAGGTAAACATAGGGTCAAAATCAAACCTTCATCCATCTTTGAACATCGAACCAAAATCATTTCATCATCAAACTCTTGAAAATCTTGGAAAAATCCTTCATGTTAAACTTTGGGAAAATCATTTGAAACAAATCCAAATCATCTTGTTTGATTAGATGTGTGTAGATTCACCCTTCTCCACATATTTAGTCAAATTATCAAACCTTGTGGACAAATTTATCCCTTGATAACATCCAACATCTTGGGGTTTAAGAGTTCATAATCCAAAAATCAAAATCCAATTAAAGGTCATCTTGGTTAAGTGTGTTTAGATGAATCCTTCTTCTCACACTTAGTCAAATTAGCATCTTGAGGACAAATCCACTCTAGGAAAACATCCAACCTCTTAGAGTTTATGAGTTCACAATCCAAATCAAATCAAATCTAATCCCAAATCCAAGTCCTTAAGTTTAGCATAGCCTTCAATATTTCTCGAGAGTGCTAATCATCCATATCATCCATCTTTTGTACATCTCCATCATTTCACCTTTGATCCTTGAAACATCCTAAATTTTCTCTTTTGTACTTAAAGATAGATCAATCCAAAGAATTAGATATTCATATCCTACGTTCTTGAAAATTGATCCCTATTTTATGGTGCAAACTAGATCTCAACACAAGAGGAACATGGAAGCCAACAAAGAAACATCTACTTTGAGTGACTTGAGTCAGACCGCCCCCAAAATGAATCCCATTGGGTCTGGCAGTCTCACAATTAACCTTCCTCCATTTTCGCAAGACCATCAAGAGGAAGGTGTCCAAGTGGAGGATCTTACCAATAATCCCTTTGGAATGTCACATGAGGAAATCACTGAAATAGTTCAAAATCTAGAGAATCATAAGATTATCAACATCATGATGAGAATCAATCCCTCACTA
Organism: Sequoia sempervirens; assembly: GCA_007258455.2. Taxonomy (NCBI): domain Eukaryota; kingdom Viridiplantae; phylum Streptophyta; class Pinopsida; order Cupressales; family Cupressaceae; genus Sequoia; species Sequoia sempervirens. The sequence goes on from VDFB02042565.1 coordinate 13,715, forward strand.
TACACGCTCGAATTAGCAAAGCAAGGGGCTAAACTCCCCTCCGATTTTGATGTGAGCACTATTGTGGAACCATCTTTTGGGACCATGCCTCCAATGTCATCTACCATCCCCATTTCATCTACACCCCCATTTCAAAACATCACTCAAAACATCCTACAAATCACATCATCCATTGCTCCAACTCAACCCATTGTTAACAAGGGAAGTGCATTTATCAATAAATTGCAAACACACCCCCTCGTAAACATTCAAGATATGGATGCGAACACCATCTTGGGAAAGTCCATACCCCAAAATCCATCACATCCATATGTCCATCTCACCTTACATGATCCAAATGACCCATCATCATCATCATTTCGTGCAACACCCCAAACCTCTCTCCCCATAACCTCACAAGGAGAAGGTGGTTTATTTGGACCAGGGGGCATCTTTGACACTACATCTTCATCACTTCCACAAGGGAGTATGCTGCTCACATTTCCACCACTCCCACCATTCCCATCAATATCCACATCACCTCTTGGTTTAGGACTTCCCCCTTTACAAAGTATCAATCAACAAAATCAGATCAACCCACCAAGCATCAATCAAAACATCACACAAAATACTTCCACCTTGCCATCAATATTGCAACAGATGGAAACCATCCCGATAACGTAAACCACCACCATCACATCATCAATCACCCCCTAACATCTCAAAACATGTTCTCTCAAGGACCAACCACATCGATCACACCATCTACCACTCAAACCCCAATCATCAACATGATAGTTCCTCTCATCACCACAAGAAGCACCATTCCAAATCCACCTCCATCACCACCACCACCAAAATCGAACACATCAAGCCAATACAGTATTGCGTTGCAAGCCGCTCAGTGGGCTGCTTATCAAAAGGCACTCCAGCAAGTGCAAAAACAACAAGCCGCTCAACTAGTTGCTCAACAAACCACTCAAGCCGCACAAGCACAACAAGCACAACAGGTTGCACAAGCCCAAGCCTTATTAGAATAACAACAACAACAAGTTGCTCAGGCTGCATAGGCTACACAAGCCGCTCAAGCTGCACATATTGCACAAGTTGTCGCTCAGGCCCAAGCATAGGCTCAAGCTCAAGCTCAAGCTCAAGCTCAAGCCCAAGCTCAAGCCCAAGCTCAATATCAAGCCCAACAAGCACAAGCACAAGCTCAAGTACAAGCACAGGCATAAGCACAAGCACAGGCACAAAACCTTGCACAACAAGCAGCCCAACAACAAGCATATTAGCAATTGCTAAAACAATACCAAAAGAAGTAAGAAGTAGCCTGATTAGCCACCCAACAACAAGCACAACAACAAGCCCAACAATAGGCATTAATAGCACAACAACAACAAGAACAATAACAAGCATTATTGGTCTAGCAGCAATTGCAAGCATACTTGGCTCAACAGAATATGCAAACACAATCCATCAACATACCAACCAATCTTCCCATCCCACCAACAGTTGAACCTCCTCAGAACACTTTCATCCAACCCCCTGATCCACAAAACGATGTCTCAACACAAATCAAATTTCTCTCACAACAAGTGCTCGACCTTCAATCAGGGTGAACCATGAAAACACCCAGCAACTTGTGTCCTTATCCGTTTGACAAAAGCCTTGTAATGAAACCATTCTCGAAGGGATTTGTGATCCCCAAATTTGACAAATACCGTGGGACAGGAAACCCTAAAGATCACATAAGGGAATTCTAGGTTCATTGCATGGAAGTCACGTATTACGATACCTATCTGATGTGGCTATTTCGTAGGAGTTTGGTTGGCCATGCCATGGAATGGTTCTCTCACCTACCTACAGGAATCAAGACATTCCAATAAATCATAGACGTATTCATCAAAATCTACACATTCAACATTGGTATGAATGTTAGTCTAGAGGAACTATCAGCTCTTAAACAAGGGAAGAATGAATCATTCGCTTCATTCCTACAACGATGGCGATCCAAGGCCAATCGGAGAAAATGGGTCATGCCTGAGGAACAACAAGTATGCGCTATCATAACCAACCTTGACGAAGCCTTGAAATTTCATCTCAAAGTGCAAGGCATCACAACATACGACCAGTTGATCTCCAAGGTGCTCAACATCGAACGAGCCCTTATGACACAACCTCGAGGATCATCTACATATCCTAAACAACAGAGCAATCACCCATCCACTAGTTACAATGAAAAACCTCACACATGGGAAAGAAACAAAAATGTTACCAACGATGGTGTCATCGATGCCAAAGTTGTCATTAGTGCCCCTCAGCAAAACACACCTGCACCACAACAACAACCCAAAAATCACCATCAAAACAATCAATTGGACACAACAACACAACAACCAAACAATAAAGCGATTAATAATGTCAACAATCAAAGGGGACCACCCCAGCGAAACAAGAACTCCCCCAAGCAGAAGTACACTGCCCTTTGGGAACCACTCGAGGTCATCATGAAGAAACTAATAAATGAAAATCTCATCAAGGCTCCCACATATGAGAATTACCAGGAACCAGATGTCAAACCACCCTAGTACAATGAAAATCAGCTCTGTGACTTCCACAAAATCAAAGGGAACACCACTAATAGTTGCACGAGGTTGAAAAACCTAATCCAAGACCTCATTGATCAAAAAATCATAAATGTGGAACAACCAGCAAGAAATAAAAACCTCAAAATATACACGAATCCAATGCCAAATCACAACAACAAAGCGAACAATAACACAGATAAGGGGAAAGGTACCTTCAAGAACATGAATCATGTGTACAACCATGTCGTCAAATCCCTAGATGATTATTGTGCTACCATCACCATCAAAATATCCCATGTCAATTGTTGAGTCACCATAAGAGGCAACGAAATTACCATTGCAGGGTCATCTCAACCAAACAAAGCACCTGCATCCAACCCAAGGTCTGTTCCCAATGGTTACAATGTCCTTGATCAGCTAAAAAGAACCCTAGCACAAATCTCCATCATGGAGTTACTAAAAATTTCATCCACACACAAGAAAATCCTTGAGAAATCATTGGCTTCATCCACTGTCCTTGCAGATCTTGATGCAGAACAATTCCAAGCTATGGTTGGAAACATCATCACCCCGAATCTCCTTACATTCTTTGACCAGGACTTCCCCACTCAACCATCTCACAACTGTGCACTCCATTTAGAGGTCCTCCTACACAAAATTAAAGTCAAGCGAGTCTTGGTGAATGGAGGTGAAGGCTTGAATATTTGTTCCCTCAAGCTCATTAAGAACCTAAAAATCTTAGAGGATTCCATCGACAAAGGAAAAGGTATTACAATCAAAGCATATGATGATCAAGAAAGAGTGTCCCAAGGCACAATCCAAATCCCTATTCAAGTGGGGCCAGCTATCATGGAAACTACCTGTCAGGTCCTGGACCTCAACTTGCCTTATAACATTCTCCTAAGACATTTGTGGATCCATGCAATGCAAGCAGTAGCATCAACCTTCCACCAATGTGTCAAATTCACATATGAAGGACAAGAGGTCACCATCCATGGAGATATTGAACCATTCTCCTACTGTAAGAACCTAAAGGAAAAATACTACAAAATCCCTCAAGTGCCTAAAAATGATGAAGGACCTTCAACACTGTACATTGATCCAGTCACTCTCGCTTCCACTTTTGCAACAGAGACACCTGCCACTCTTTCCATCCCCACCACCTCTGATATCAAATTCATCATCCAAGATAGTGGTTGTGGAAACTATATGATTCCAAAAAATGCTTTTGTGGTAGGAGAGTTACCACAATCTCCCAGATCACGAGGACGTATGCAATCAAATGAAGCCTCCACATCTCAAACATCCCCTGAAGAATGTCCCAACTTTAGAAGTTGGGGAGATCTTGGTTGAGTAGTCATAGAGGAGGACCCATCTCATCTCCTATATCAAGACAATAGACCGGCAACTAATCTACCAATGGATGACAGAAGCAAAGGTTTGTAAATGATGCTCGCAATGGACTATGACAGAAACTAGAAACTGGGGAAAAATGACAACGGGATTCTAATACCCATCATTCCAAAGACGTGAATGAGAAATCTTGGCCTTGGATGTACCCCTTCGAGTATAACCATACGTGGCTGAAGTCCTCCAATTAGAAAGGTCAATAATCCTCCTCAACAATTAGCAGTCGAACTTCGCTTACCCGTATCTACAGGTCGAGTCATAGAAAACTTCACATTTGACATAACTGATGTTTGTAGTAGTAGTGATGACAAGGATCCCATAACCAACCTACCCATTCTCTTTGAGGACACCACCCTTCTCATGATTAGCACCCTATCTTATGAGTCTGAAAACCAAAACCATGAAATTCGTCTAGTCTACCCACAACTCATCGATTACGACCAACGAGGACCACCAATTCTTAACACATTTGAAAATGATGAGGCACTTTTAGAATTCATGGGACTACGGGATAATATTTCTTGTGGGGATCACAAATCAGGATTCATCATCTAGTTGGATACACATGCATACTATGGGGAAACAATTGAATCCCTTAGTCGCAAAAGCAAAAACTGAGAATAATCTCTAGGTCCTTGAGTGAAAACCACATTGTGGCACTCTCGGACCCGAAAAAAATAAAAAGAAAGGACACATCCAATGGTGAAAACCTCTCTGAGGTGCCTGAGGATGGGGGATTCCATCTTCCTTTCAGATCTCTTCATTAGGAAAAATCAGCAGTCCTAGCAGAAAAATACAATCTAGTTAATCTAGGAATAGAGGAGACCCTGCACATCACATTCTATGCGAAGTCATTACTATCAGAGGAACAAGAGCTCCTAGCAGCCTTCTTGAGAGAAAGACAAGTTAATTTTGCATGGATCTATGCAAACATACTAGGGCTCGATCCAGAAATTGTATTTCATCACCTAGCAGTATACTTTGAAGCAAAGCCCGTTAGACAAAAACTTAGGAAAATGCACCCTCAGATCGCCCTGCTAGTCAAAATGGAATTGAAGAAGCTACTGGACATAGGATTCATTCGACCAATTGACTATCTAGAATGGGTGTCAAACCTGGTTCCTGTCTCAAAACTCGATGGGGGCATCAAAATTTGCACAGATTTTAGGGACTTAAATAAAGCATGTCCAAAAGACGATTTCCCATTGCCCAACATTGACATGATTGTGGACATGATGATAGGACACAAAATGTTTTCCCTGATGGACGGTTTCTTGGTATACAACCAGATAATGATTGCTAAAGAAGACCAACACAAAACGGCCTTCACTTGTCCATGGGGGACTTACTGCTAGAATATGATGCCTTTCGGCTTGAAGAATGCAGGAGCAACATACCAAAGATCCATGATGTTAATCTTCCATGACATGATCTATAAAACTGTCAAAGATTATGTCGATGACATACTAGCCAAATCCAGAAAGAGGAAGGATCACATAGCAACCTTAAGTGCCTTTTTTGACAAGCTGGAGAATACAAGGTCTGATTAAATCCAAAGGAGTACATCTTTGGCATACAATCAAGAAATTTGCTAGGATACATAGTTTCAATGAGAGGTATTGAGGTAGACCCTGCCAAGGTAAAAGCAATCCTTGAAATGGAGGCACCCAAAACATTGAAACAATTGAGAGGCCTCCAAGGTAGGCTTTAGTCCATTTGAAAATTCATAGCACAATTGGTGGATAAACAAATCTCTTATTCTCACCAAATTCACAAGGGAGTAGCGTACAAGTGGGATGACAAGTGTGAGGAAGACTTCAATAAGATCAAAGAATATTTTCTTACACCACCGGTCCTCATGCCACTGATCCCCAGAAAGCCATTAATTCTCTATGTGTCAGCAACAACAACAACCCTCAGTGCTCTTCTAGCTCAGCACGATGAAAATGGGACAGAAAGGGCCATTTATTATATCAGTAGAACAATGGTTGGACATGAGCTAAACTACTCGTTCATTGAAAAATCATGTCTAGCAGTAGTGTTTGCTTCACAGAAATTCAGACATTACATGTTGGCACACAAAATCAAACTCTTTGCCAAAATCGATCCCCTAAAATACCTACTATCAAAGGCAATGCTCACTAGAAGGATGGAAAAGTGGGTCATGATCCTATCTGAATACGACATCAAGTATGTGGAATGAAAAGCAATCAAAGGTCAAGTAATCACAGATCAGCTTGCAAAAGCACCCATGTATTCAGAGAATCCACTCATATCAGAGTTTCCAGACAAATCCATCTTCAATCTCAGCATAGCCGACCACTGGAAACTCTACTTTGATGGCTCATACACGCAACATGGATCAAGATCCAGTGTCTTCTTTATCACCCTACAAGAGGATTGCATACCTAAATCATATAAATTGGCATTCCCTTGCACTAACAACATTGCAAAGTATGAGGCTTTAACCATAGGACTCAAAATAGCAATGTAGTGGCACATCATGGCCCTCAGGGTATATGGAGACTCCCAGCTAATAATCAATCAAGTGAATGATGAGTATCAAACAAAAGATGATAAACTAACTCCATACAAAAAGTTGGTAGAGATCCTTAAAGAATCATTCATTGATATCACATTTGAGCAGATTCCCAAAGCAAACAACAGAGCAGCAGATGCCATGGAAACGATTGGATCCCTACTGGACATCCCTCACAATGTCCCAAAATATGAATTCTTGGTAGAGCAGATTCTCATGCTTGCATTTGAGGTACCAAAATTGGAATGTGTGTGAAATTGTTGGTCCCGATGATCCCTAGTACCATGACATTTATATCTACCTACGAATAGATGTCTTACCTGTTGACTTACCCTCAAGCTTGAAAAGAACTTTTGTTAAGAAATCATCCTGGTTTGTCATCCTAGGAAATTCCCTTTACCGTAGGAGCATAGAAGGAACCTTATTACATTTTTTAAACACTGAGGAGGCATTAACTGCTTTAACTGAAGTACATAATAGTATTTGTGGTTCACACTCGAGTGGAATGACCCTAGCCAAGAAATTTTTGAGGACGGGGTATTATTGGCCTACAATGGAAAGAGAAGCACATGACTACGTCAAAAGGTGCCTACAATGTCAGTAGCATGGGGACCTCCTCCATGCTCCAACTCAAGAACTTCATCCCATCATCACACCATGGCCCTTTTCGCAATGGGAACTCGATCTCATTGGAAAGATAACTCCCACCTCATCTAATGGCCACAAGTTCATCATAACCACCACTGAGTACTTTACCCAATGGGTGGAAGCCATGCCCATGACATATATCACTAGAAAGCATATATCAAATTTCATCCTGAACTACTTAATATGCTGATACGGTGTTCCCCAAGCTATTATCTCTGATAATGGGACACCCTTCAAGAATCAGAGTGTTTGTGATCTTTGCAAAAAATTCAAAATCCAACATCGCTTTTCCACACCATACTATCCCCAAGGCAATGGCCAAGCAGAAGCCACCAATAAAACCATTCTAAAGATCCTCAAAAAGACAATTAATGACACAGGTTGTGACTAGCATCTGTAGCTGAATCCCGACCTCTGGGCTTATCGAACCAGCATCCGCACACCCACCAGCACCACCCCCTTCTCCCTGGTCTACGGATCAGAGGTAGTATTACCCATTGAGATCGAGCTCCCGTCACTGAGAATATCATTATAAAACCTCATCATGGATGAAGAATACCGAGTATCAAGACTGAATGAGCTGGAGCTATTGGATGAGTGACGTATAGAAGCATTAAATCATTTGCAAGTCTATCAAAATAGACTCAAGAGGAGCTATAACAAGAAGATCAGAAGCAAGACTTTCCAAGTCAGAGAACTTTTCTTAAAGGAAAATCAGAAGAACATCCCAAATCCAAACAACAAAGGAAAATTTGAACCCAATTGGTTGGGACCATTTGTTATCACAACAAGCTACAAGTCAGGGGCATATCAGTTATCAACTCCTAAAGGGGAACCTTTGCAAGAGCCCATGAACAACTCCCATCTCAAAAAATTTTATGCCTAATCTTTCACTTAGTATAAAACCAAAAAATCCAAAAAAATAGAAAATATCTTGAAAAAATGGTCACCTTGATGAAAACCTAGCAAACAGGCATCTTGGTGACAACAAAAAAAATCAAAAAGCAAAAAATTAAAAAAAATTAAAAAAGGATCAAAAAATAGTAAAAAGAAAAAAATCATCCTCTAGTGAAAACCACTTCGGTGGCGCTTTGGGCATGTACCTTGGTGAAAACTTGGCAAACAAGCACCTTGTATAAATAAGCACTGTCCATCTACCAAGATCTTCGTAACTCGTTATGCACCATCCTTCCATTACACATCCATCTTCCATTGCATTCCATATCTCCATCCATCATCCACCTGCATCCACACCATAGCTTGGTCCTGTGTTCGTGTCATGATTCCTCCTAGTACTACTCAGCCCATTCTCAAGGTCAATTTGTCCTGCCTTTATCAGAGTATTCTATTGCATCACGCTTGGGGCATGTTCTTATCGAATCAAATTCATGTATATTCTTGAAGGTCCTTAAATCAAAAAAACCAAAAACATCATAAAATCAAAAAATCCAAAAACATTCATAAAACCAAAAAATCCAAAAAAATCCAAAACATATCAAAATCTAAAAACAGGTCAAAAATTCGGTCAAAAAGTCAAAAACAGAGTCATCTTGTAGAAATATGGGTCTCTGAGCCTTGAACGTAGGAAAGGTTGATCTTTGATCATCCCCTGAGACACTTAGGTCAGTCCCTTAGGAGTCCATCATAATAAACTGACAATTATCCATTTGTTCATATCTCATCAATAATCGAGTTTGTGTCAGTCGAACTACATGGTCTCTACATGTATAACGTAGGCAAGGCTAATCTGTTGATCAGCCCCCGAGGCCCCTAGGATAGGTCCTTAGGTTAGTCTTTTGGTAAAAATCTCAGAAAACCCCAAAACATTTGAAATTTTAAAAATTAAAACATTTGTAAAATCTCAAAAAATACCAAAAACAGCCTCAAAACATTTCCAAAACTCCAAAAGCATCCAAATATTTGAAAAAATCCATCTATCTCATCTCGCTTTCACCTATAATAAACATCCCCCACAATAAACCAATCATCATCCCCAACCTTTGGTGAAACAGTTGGAAACAAGTCTAGCAAGTTAAAAAGTGAAAAACTCAAATGTCAAGGTCTCAGGTTTAGGTCAGTACATAAACAAGTTAGTCAACTCTTTGTGTCAATAGCCTATCATCCAATCAGTCCCATATCAATCATCTGATAATATCATGTCCTAGGATTTATCTTTCCTACAATGGGAATTATTTATTGGAAAGAACACTTTGGATAAATGAAACGACGTGTCACCATCCACTAACATGTCCTAGGATGTATCCTTCCTACAATGGAAATTATCTTTTGGCAATATTTTTGGTTCTTATCCTTTAAAAACACATTTCCTTTTGGTTAGCAGTATTGAAGAACATTAGCTTGTTTGTTTACTTTATCTTTGTCTTTGACTTATCTCTTTGTGCTCATTCCAATTATAACCTCTCGATGATGTCCAAACAAAAGGATTTAGAGAAATAGGAATGGGGCAATGATCATTATCTTTTTATCTGTTGCACTTGTTGGATGTTCTTGTAATATAACCTTGGTCATCCGTGCTTTATTTGGTTGTAGCAAGGGTGTTTTAGGTGTCTTGTTGACCACATAGGAAGGCTTTCTTTTCTATGTTTTGGTTTGAGATGTTTGAAATATCTTAACTGCATTTTAAATGAGGTTTCGTATGTCAGGTGTGAACAGGAGTACTCCTATCTGATTGTCGAGTCAAAGTCCATCATGCTAAGTGCAACGCCATCCTGGTTCTTTATATCTTGATGCATCGTGCTTATGTGTGTTATCAAACATAAGGTAAGTGGCCCTTTTAAAGACCCAATTCCTGATAAGTGAATCGTCCATCTCTCATCATCATCAACTCATGTCTTGTTAGAATCTCTTTCTTTCTTCTATCTCCTTTCCGTGCTAACATCATCATGATTAGGTAATCATCATCACCAATACATCCATCTTGCACCCACCAACCATCAGCATACTGCACCAATCATCTCATATGCATGTTCATCATCATAATATAGATCTGTTAGTCTAAGCATCTCATAAAACCATACATTTACATAAAACATCTATTGCATAATCATATAGGCATTGTCACATCATCCATCTCAAATGCATTGCATCATCATTGTAAGTTTTTGAGGATAATTCAGATTGGTTATTCTAAGCATCTTAAAACCATCTCATTTGCATCATCATCACAACCATCCATATGCCCATCTTGAACCTCTTTATCGCGAGATCGACCCTCATATTGAATCTTTTCATTCGATCTCTCGAGGGGGCAATGTACCAATGTACTTCTTTCCATTGGGGCATCTGAAAAAATAAAATAAAAATTGAATTTTGATCACAGTAAGTTTATTCTTTGAACCAACGTAGCAAGTACATTGCTTCAAAGAGGGGCAAAATTTAGACACGCAAAATTGGCATTATGCATTCAATTAGGTCATATTCATCCATTCATCAAATAAATCAACTTCATTAAATTCAATCTCTAAAGTCCTCCATTTAAATTAAATAAATTCATCTTTAGTACTAACATCATCCTCTTTGATTAAATAAATCAAATCTTTGTTTAATCAAATCTTTATCACTTTTCCTCTCCTTTTGATTTATTTCAATCCATAAATCTAAGTCAAAAAGTCAAATCACCTAATCTTTACTTAAGTTAACTAAATCATGATTAAGGTTAAATCTAATGCAAGTCCCATCCTCTAGCTTTTCCCACTTGCACAAATAAATCAATTAATTCATTTATTAAATCTTCATTTTTCATCAACATGGCATAAAATTGGAATATTCCCTCATTTCAAATTTCCCTCTCAAATGACTTGTCCCTTCCAACATAGCATTAACTCCCCTCGTACATGTCCCCAACTTGGCATTTAAGACCCCTTCTTCTCCCTCCAACAAGCCAAATTTCAAATTCAAAAAGGCCACCTAATGTCATTTATTGGCACATTCATCAAAACTTGCACATCCTTGGCCCATTCACATGGTGACAAGTGGCTCCTTCCTATTGGTTGGGTTTGTATCCCACATTCATCCCTCTTGCCTCTTCTCTCATCAAAATTTCTATAAATGGAGAGGCTATCCTTCATTCAATCATCCACAACTTCATGCAAAGTTACTCTCTTCACATTGAGAGCTAATTTTGTCCACTTCATTATCATAGCATAACAATCTTCATCATTTGAGCTTTTCAAGGGTTGGGAAAGGATCACTTTTCACAACAAAGTGACACCAATCCACTATGGAATAGGTATACTTCATGTTTTTATATGCTTTGATCATCTTTGTCATTTGTTTTCATTTTGAAGCATGATGTATTATTTCATAGGGATATTAAATGTTTGCTTTGTTTTTTAAATACTAACCATACTAATGATGGTATGTTGGAGTTCTTTTGAGACCAATGCATATTTTGACATCCACACTACTAGTTTGCTTATAGCAAATAACTAATCATTTAGGTCTTAAATGAACTTAAACAAGCATTCGGACAAGGACTACCCTTTTGATTATCTTTGTGGAAAATGAAAAACATTATGATCACAATCCCGATAGTCAATTAAAGTAAAGTAACAAAGACTCCAAACTTCATAGTTTTTCCTGATGAATTTGTAAGAGTAAAGTAACACTAAATTTTGAGTATTAGCCATGTTCAATAGTAGATGAACCTACAACTTCTATGCAAGAGAAATTCATCACATTTTCAAAAACAAGATGAACAATGAAAATTGAATTGTGAAGATGGGCGTTTGCAAAAAATGCATACCTTGTGTGGAGAATGACTAGAGATTCTGCACAAGTTGCTTGTTGCTCCAAATGAAACCCTACCAAAGCATTTAGATACATTGAGTGCAAGTTGACCATGGCATGAACCTAAAATAGGAAAATGCAGGAATCGCCTCCTGCTACATGTGAAACCCTAGCAAAGGAGATTTTTTTGTCAATAAGACGAAACCAAAAAAATCTCGATAGATGATGAAACCCTAGCAAAGCAGAAAAATTTTAAACAAATGGCGACACAACTTGTACATCAGTCAATTCATAGTAAACTGTGAGTAGGTCTAAAGAAAACTTATATGAAGCCTTGGTCATGATGAAGCTGTGTAGCGGGGTTAGGGTGCATGAAGTGTATATGCACAGGCACGCCAGTAGTAGTAAAAACCGGTGTTACCAAACATAGGTTTTTTTTAACGCAACCGTGGTCACTTTCCCAACAGTTAGAAATGCTCGACAAAACTTCCCGATGTGAGCAATTCTGGCGTGAGCAACTTCCCAGTCGGAAGCTCGTGCATAATAGAGCTTATTGGCTAAATTATTATCTTTATGAGCACTTCTCTTAAGAAGCAATGGTGAAATGGAACCAAATTAGGAGAAATATGTAGGTTTTATATGGCGAATAATGTAAAGCATGATTACTTGAATGGATAGGATCATTTATTAAGTTTTTATGTTTGATTTTATTTATCTCATATTTTGTTTGACTCTTTTTAACTCATGTTTTATTTGTTATGAGTACAAAATAAAATGAATAACTTTTTTAAATGCAATGTAGGAAATCCTAGTCAATGACCACATGCCATGGCTTCTGGAATCTTAGCCAATTTTAGTTTTGTATTAGTATTTTCCAATTGTACAAATTGTACAAATTATGGGGACTCTACTAGCATGTTAAAACATATGACTACAATCCAATGAATTTGATAGATGGTTTGTAATTTTTCCCTATTAGTTAAACTTTTAACTTGCTTTATTCAGAATGGTCATTGATGTTGAATTTTGATTGTAATTTTTTTCTTCTATTACCAAATTATATTGGTAGGAAATAATTAGATATAACATGGACATTTATTGAATGCATTTTTAGAAATGGTCACAATTTAATTGTTGAAAGATGTTTTAGTTCTTAAAAGAGGATAACCAATTATATTGTGTCAAAATAGATGATTGGAAAAAAAATTACAAAAAGAGAGAGATAAGCACAATCTAGATAAGCCTCAAAATCCTTGAAGGAAAAAACCTAGTCCTTACTACAAATATTTCACATGCTTTAAAACGTTCTTTGCTCTAAAATGCATTCAAGACAAAATTACTATTCATCTAGAAGAAAGATGTGGCATTCAATTTGTATTGAGTAATATTTTTATCATTATGACTATTTTTTTATTCATATTATTATGTTTAGTAGATGTGTATTTAACCTACTCAATTATTATATATGGCTGCTATTTATCTAAAAAAAATGCAAGTTCTAATTTGTTTCATTTTAGACTTATTATGTTCACTTAGGGGAAGTTTCAACTAATTGTGATGGATGTGATAACTTAGAGGGGTATGATATAACTCTTGTGATATTGGATTCATCTTCAACTACTTTTCATAATTAAATTGACTAAAACTCTAACTTTCATGATCTTGTTGACCAATATCAATAATTTTTTTATCATCTTTAATGTCATTGAAGATTTGGATATGGGTAAAAATTACCTATCTCTAACAAAGGTCTAGAAGTGATCACAAAACCATCGACATGTCTATTGAACTTATAGGTCCAATCACTAGTCATTAATATATGTGACACTTATGAATATATTTGGAAATAATAATTAACATTAATACATTAAAATATCTTTAAAATTATTTCTTTTCCATAAAATAATAGAAAATGTTTTAAATTACTATTTAAAAATAATAGAGAATAACTCTAAAAATTATAAATATGAATGCTTGAATAACATGATTATGATTGTCAACACTGGCATGATGTGATGATTAAAGATGTTATTGTTGAATGTTTATATTGAAAATGAGATCGCCTCATAATTCATAACTCCGATCACAAACATTTACCCTTTCTAAAACAACATTACTATGAAAATTTGTACTTATCAAACTAGTTCTAAATTTAACAGAAAATATGGGCTTTGTGGTGGTGTGAAGCACGACCTTGCAAGCATTTCTGGCATAAAAGCAGGATCTTATACCGAAGAGCACCCAACTGCAAATTTGAACTTTTCATCTACTGAAACGATAGGAGACCTAATTTAATTGAAAGTTATTTTGAATATTAAACAAGCAAGAGAATAAATCATTAATTTAGGTCTACCTTAAGCTAAATGGTGTACCAGACTATGCCCTCGGAGACCAATGTAGAAGCGTTCATCACATCCAGATTCTCTTGCTCGAACAACACTAATACATTAGAAAAGATAAATGGCGGAGATTCTACTGTGATCACCACCTCTGTCTTTGCCACTGCACTGATATTTACCCTCGCATCAAATAAAATTCCATGGTTTTGCTCCAAATGCTGTTCAAATTTGGGATTCGGTAGCCCAACCCAAGATGCTTGGGAAATTTTTCTGATCACTAACATTTCATCTCTTTTTCTCGCTAGAATCTCTATTCGCTTCCGCAACAAGGGAATATATTCCAGCACTCTGCATACAACCGCAGGTATGCTCAATTTCTTCTGCAAAAAAACAAATACAGAGACTAAATTTAAAACCTAAATCAAGATGTGACCTTAGATTTGAGACCTGATCAATAAGTAAAGTTACCGTTGTGTTTGCAAGGGGAAGTAAAGATCCCAGCGTTGCGAAAAGCATGTTCAATTTATTACGCCGCCGCCGCTCATTGTTGTTGTGGCGAAGCTTCTTAAGATCTCTACTCTCCTCTTCTCTACATGCGAACTCCTCATCTTCTTCAACTTCCTATTGTTGCAGAATTTCAGAGCAAATTGGCAGCCAAAGGAAGTCTTGCAGAGCACACATTGTTCTACCACAACAAAGATTTCATTCAGACCTCTTCCCACAAATTTGTAGGCTAAAAATATTAGTTCAAATGGATAGAGAAGTGTAGGCGATGTGGGACAAAATAGCGCGTGCTAGGCTTGAATCAGCACGACATTTTGCTGTCGACCACGAGCTGTGAACCGATCGGAGCTGACATGGCGCCAACTTAACTTCACTTGCGCGTGGTAAATACTGCCACTAACATAAAGCAATAAGTCTTTTTAATCCTACCACTCAATCTATTCATTAAATTTTCTTTCTAAAACTTTTTCTTCTCTTCCCTGTGAAGTTTCCTTGATGTCGATTTGAGTATTGGTTTTTTCTATAACGCCAAATATAAACCATCTCGTATACAGAAATGGCGACAAAAAAAATTATGTGGTTTGATTTTACAATGTTTGATGAGTTATACGTGCAAAGAAAAAAAAAGGAAAGGAAGCAAACAAAAGGATCATCTTATTAAATTTGAAAAGCAAATTATTATAAGTATTAAAGCAACTCATGACTTCAATAATATCACAATGAAATGAAATATTATATTTTAATAATGTTCATGGGGTTCAAGAAGTCTATTGGATCCAACATCAGCACAGGGATCACTAACAAAAAAATCTCTGAACAGTTTGCAAAACTTTGTTCGAGATCAGTCTATGAATTATCTTATTTAGATTTGAGATGGCCTTCTCAACCATGTCAAAAATAGTAATTTAAAAAATGTTCATTCTTGTTTTTTGTTTGTAACATACTTTGTAGAGTATTGCTACGATGAGAATGGTAGTAATATTCGTATGAGTCAAAACAATTAATTTGCAAGATAATTTGAATGTCAATTTTATTCTCACATTTCTTACATTAATTATTTTGATTTGCAAATAGTTAGAGTTTTCCCTGTTTTAACTAGAATTTGTGTATGGCTAGTTCTTAACATCTATGGCACAAGAACCTAGGTTTTCAAGTTTGATTGTTTTTGTTTTTATATGCACAAAAATTGTCATACAAGGTTCCACCTGTGTGGATGGGTGATTGGATATTTATAGTTATGGTTAAGACAAATTAAGTGAAGTGGAGGTCCTTGCAGATGGATAAAAGGGTGTTGAGTTGATCTTGAGGATGAGGCAGCAAAAGATGAACATGAGGCATTGGTTATCTAGGTTGAGGTGGAGTTCTAAAAATAGGGGGATTGTGATATGTGTAAATTATTCTTCTAGAACATTAATCTAATTAAGAAGGATGGTGATAGGAGTAGGGAAAATCTCTTCTTGTAATTCTCGTGTTAAATCTAAGTGAATCCCTTAGCACATCAACCTTTAAAATTTTATCTTTAATGATGTTTTACATTTTTTAGTTATTTTTAAATTTGATGGAGAATTTTTATGTTTGCTTGTCTTGTCAAAGTTTGTTTGTATAATGAAGTGTTTCAATTCTTTTGTTTGCTTTTATGATTTTATGACATGCTTTTTATGTTTTAAATAAATCAATCAATCTAAGAAAGATAATAAAGATGAATTTAATCTAAATATGAAATATAATCACACTTAATTTATGTATTGGAAATAAACAAAATAAATCAACTTTAATCTTTACAAATAAAAATAAATCTCCTTTTTTACTTTTATAAATAAATGAATTACAATTTACTGAATTAATTGACTAAAATAAATAGAAACTCTAATTAAATACACATAATTGATTAAATGGATTTAATTAATTTAATGTAATTAATCAACTATACAAAATCAATTAATTAAATGTAACTGAGATATGACTTTATGTAAATAACATAGACAAAAATAATCATTTTTCTAGAAACTATATTTATAATTTATTGTTGATATTTAGCCAACAAATAAATAAACAACAATATAATCCTTCAAGAGACACTATATTTCAAATTCATTTCTTGTCTTCAATAAATCAAATTTTCTTATACAATTTTGATGCACTAAAGATATGTTTTCCTTTGAGATGTTTGTAAAGGCTCTTCAAAAGAAGCCCTGTAAGGAAAACCTTCCTAAGATTCTAAAGATAAAAATGTTGTTGTTATATGCTAGGAAGATCTTTTTTTAAAATGTCTTTAATCTAATGAAAGAAAATACTCAAAAGTGTGTTAAATATTTATCTATAAGTGATGAAAGTAATGAGTTGAGATCATGACTTGATTTGGCCCAAGCCTATAGATCCTATTAGATTTTGATTTGTAAGGATTTAATTCCTAGAGTGAAGTGGGGGATGATCCTACAAATTAGCTAGTAATGCAATAACATCATAGAATGCATAAAAGAAAATAGATATGTGAAACAAAATACATTTGAATGTGAAATTCTTGAAGTAAATATACACTTCTATTTAGGTTGAATAGGGAAAATTAGTACTCTAGATGTAAGATGAGAATTTAATATGCTTCTTCTACTAATAGAATGTATAAAGAAATTCAATGATAAATTCAAGAAATCCTCCCTAAAAACTTATATAATCATGAGAAATCCTAGTCTAATATATTAATTGTTTTGGTAATCTACACTTATTTGGGGGGATAAAAACAATTTTTGTAGTGAATCTATGCACTTTGTCCAACAATATTAATTTTAATGGTAAAATAAAGATCAATACATAAAAATAAAATAATTTATTTGGAAAATTATCAAATGATTTAAAGAAATAAAATAGTTGAATGGGTGAACTATTGAATGACTATAAAATATCACATAATTTAAGTGACAAAATATAAAATGACACAAATTGACAAAGATTAATCTATTTGGTGAATTGACAACTTGAATTAGGAACAAATTTATATTGTCTAATTGCCAAGGATTCAAAGGTTGTTGTTCTATTCTGAGACATAAATTATATCAAATTCATCGTTGTGGAAATAAGTCCCAAACATAACAATCAACTATATGATTTATTCAAATCAAGGGTTGTAACAATTTGTGATTGAAATATTACATGATGTAGTAGGTGGTCAAATTTCATGTCTTTTCCTTAAATATAAAAAATAGGGTATAAATTAATTTTTTTAGTAAATTTTGCATCACCAAATGAACAATGATGAATGGCTTAAGAAGTATTCTAGGAGGAAAATATGAATTATTGTTTAGTAAATTTTGCATCATCAAATGAATAAAGATGAATGGCTTAAGGCATATTCTAGGAGGAAAATATGACACTCATTTTTTGGGATAAATGTTTCATAATAGACCTAGAGAATGGAGAAGTGTCAATTGCTAGAATTCACTAATAGAATGTGTTGTGGCATTTATTTTTGCTATTGGTATTTTAATTACAATGTTAATATTGCTTTATGTTCATTCATGTCACCATAATAGATTTCAAACTCATATGGTGTTAGTTGGATTTGTGCAAATGTGGCCCAAGGATGTCACCATGTATCAAGTATGTATGGTGTCAATTATATGGTCACGTTCTATCTCACAAAGGTTGTCAGGTGGTACACATCTATGGAAGCATAGCATGTGGTCATAAATATTTCATGTGTCATACACTTATGGTCTAACTATACACCAATATTTGTAGCCATGTGTAGGGCCACAAGATGCATGTGAGTAGTGTTGTGTGGTTATGTATAAGAACTATATGTAAAGGTGTGATGATAGTGATGTGTATAGATGTGCAAGCACTATGATGCATGTGTTTAAAGTTGATTTCACATATGAAGCTACTAAAGAGGACATGTAAGGTTGTAATCAAATTATTTGTTCTATCTTGAGTAGCATAAATACAATTATGGTATTGGAAAAACTATGTGCCTTAAAACCATGATATCATAAAATCATTGATCATAATATAATTTTCTCATTATTAAATAATTTTCCAATTTGAAACCCATACATTAAATATCTAACTAATATTATAATATAGTTTTACAAGTGGACCCAAATATATGACCAAATTCATTTTCTTGTCCCCTATTTTGATTCATTTCCAATTAAAACTTATATTAATAACACTTTATTATATGGAAACATATAAGATTATTTTCAAGGAAATATCAAAATATAACTCAATAAAGTTATGAAAACTAAACACACGAAAAGTGTGTATTTAATCCAGAGAGGTTAGAGTAAATTTCATAGAGATTGTCCACAGTGCATCCCATAGAGCTCAAAGTGCATACATACACCATCTAGTATAATATTTCTAATTATATTCTTGGTGCATGTACACAATATTACTAATTATTTTATAAAATATTTATATATTATCTTGTACTATAGTTAATATTTTAGATTTTGATAATGAACTATGTATTGGAGTTAAGTAATTCTTCAAGAAAGTTCACATTGTTTACATGAAGACAATAATAGATAGTTCCTCACCCTTCAATATTGATGGTTAAAGTGCTACTTTAGATGTTATATGTAGTAATTTGAGAGATACAATCATATTGTGATAACATTCTAAAGAGACCCAATTCTATAGATAAATATATTTACCAAATTAGATTGTGATCAATTCCTATAAATTACAAGTAGGGCTTGGTGGAGCTAAATAAATAAGCTACTATTCTTTTATTCTCCATCTTGACTCATAAACCAAATCCTACTTTAGCACTTGGTCAATTACTCCCATGTTGTAGCCTTTCAAAGGAAAAAAATCGTGATGCTTGATGTTGTTGATCAACCTTGTGGTTGAACTCCTCTTCTCTATTAAAATTCCTTAAATCTCTTCACTTCCATTTACCTTCTATTTGTGAGATTGTTTCAATTCTAACAAATTCCATGTATCTTATTTTATCTCAAACATGTTGAAGAAGTTCAAGCCCATGCTCTCTCTAAGAGTTTTTCATATTGATTTATGGCTATGGTCATTCCCTAGATTGAGATCTATGTTGGGGGTTTAAGTGTACTTTCCACCTAATAATTTTGATAATTATAAATAATAGCCATTATGTTGAATTTTTATGCATGTGATTTATTTGATCTTACATGGAGGCCCATTGAGAGAAAGACTATGAACTAACTCAATATTATTAAATTTTAATCTTATTTAAATTCTATTTTCTCATAATTTTATCAATATTAATATATAAATTTTTAATCCTTCCTTGTGATGCTTCTATCAAATAGATAAACTAAATGGAGTTAAAGACTCACTAGAATTTAAATGAGAATGCAAAACTTCATACATAGTTTATACATTGATGTAGATGAAACTCTCAAAAACTCTCTCCTTCCTCACACATAAACAATTCCAACCCATGTTCGTGTCGACCCCCTCTATACCAAAATTAATGAAATTTTGGAGATGGTTAATGTCCAAAATGGCATCCTTAAATGGCTCCTGGGTCAATTGGTTACTACTAAAGAGATAATTTAGATTCTGGAGAATAAGGTGTTGTTGCAGCAAGTTCCTTGGCTAGGGGAGGTGGAGGACAAAGGTCGTTGGGAAAGGATAGCCTCTTTGGCTAAGTCATTTGAGCACTGGGCCAAATGGGATAAGGATTTCAATGAGATGCATGATATTGTTGGCATAGAGGAGGACAAAAATAATTTACAGATGGAGATTGAAGTCATACACAGGAACAAGAAAAAACTACTCAGTGCCTCCAAGTAATAATAGATTATAGTAAGGAAACTGTGAAGAAAACTTCCTCACCATTCAGCTCTTCCAGCAAGAGATTAGGAAGGGCCAAGGAAAAAAGGTGGCTGAGGAAGGGCGTGATGATGGTCACAAGAAAAATAAAGGGAAGGAAATGGATCTTGGCTCTGGATGCTACGATGGATACTCAGATTGTGCATAAAGGTCCTCTATCTTTTTAGGAGAAGCTCCACTTCCTGGATTTGGATTGGAAGGTGATCAGTGGTCTCAAGTTGTTGGGAGACCTGTAGGTGTTATGTGGTCCTGTGCTAGTATTATTTTGTCTGTCTCTATTCCTGTTTACTGGTCAAACTATTTAATTTTTATTTTTATGTTTTTTCTTTAGTTTTTTGGGTGTTTCACTTCTCATGAGCCCCTCATTTTCCTTAATGGTTGTTTTATAATGGGTACTAGCCCTTCCAATATTAATATAATCAAAACAATTCCAATTACAAGACATGAGCAATATTCTCCTTCTCATTATTTCAATTTTAAACTTCATAACTTATTACACATCTGCCAAATAAAATGATTTTTGATAATTTCATTTGTCAATCAAAACAAATTAAAAGTTTTACAAATAAAACAGCAAGAAACTCAAATTATTTAAATCAAAACATTATGGTCATACAATTATTTGCAATTTCATTTGATCTCATTAGTCTCCTCTATTAATACATTCTGACTCTACGCTTGAACCTTTCCAAATTGTTCTCCTCAATGTTTATTTCCCTATTGCATCCCATTTATTCATAGCTACAAATGAATATTCTTTGATTTTCCTATCAACCTTTGTTCATCCTCTCTCACGCTAAATTTTTTTCCTCACATATTTTCCAATCTAAACTACATTTAAGTGTATTGCAATCTTCCTTTATATTCTCCAAGTG
Source organism: Sequoia sempervirens (assembly GCA_007258455.2). NCBI lineage: Eukaryota > Viridiplantae > Streptophyta > Pinopsida > Cupressales > Cupressaceae > Sequoia > Sequoia sempervirens. The sequence goes on from VDFB02042565.1 coordinate 35,160, forward strand.
CCCCTATTTATTTTTTCCTTGATCAACATCTAATCTAAAATTTTAAATTCCACCTCTTAATTTTTGCACAACCCTCTCTATTATCTTCTTGGCGACCTTTTGGATGCCAACATAATATTTAATTGTCTAAAATCTTCTTACTCCATTTTGTGCCCCCTTCCTCTCTCCATTTCCCTATGTTGTCCTCCCTCCTTTTTCTTTTTTTTTTAATCAAGGGGTAAACGCTTTTGACCGGAGCTATGAACTGGATACAACCATTCAACAATACCACCCCAACGGGGTTTGAACCTTGGTGGCAAGAACAACAATGCCACCTATAAACCATCACACCATGCCAATACCGGTGTCCTCCCTCCTTCTTTACTCTCTTACGCTGGTTTTAATTATTATGGGTGTTCTTTAACTAGTCAATTCTACTCCATTACTGCCACACACCTTCCACTATTATTTTGCCACAATTATTAGCAAAGATGGCACCACCCTTTTTCCATCTCCCTCCAACATATGTTTTTATTCTAATTTTTTTTAAGGTCTCTTCCTCCAGATAATATGGTGCAACCTTTTGTTTTTTCTTCACATATATTTCAGGTATTTCATATTGCATTTCCTATGTGCATCATTTCAACTTCCTCCATATATTTCACTTCAAAATATTTGGTCTTCTTTTGCACACTTTACTTAATCCTCTAGCTACATGTATTTTCTTTGGTTATTATTTCTCTTTGTCTTCTCATAACTACAACCCCCTTGTTATCCTTTTTTTCTCCATACAAAAAAAATAATTCTTCCAAAATGTGTTGTGCCCCTCTGTATTCCCCAATTTGCATTTAACTATTTTTCAAAACTATATGCCTCCCTTCGGTAATTTCTCATTTTTATGTAGTGGATTAAATGCCAAACATCATCATTCTCCAAGTTGTGAAAAATTGTAAATCATACAAAAATCATAGAGCAAATAAATACAAAACATATATGAACTAAAAATGGAAATCAAATTAAGACATTTTGTCAATTGGAAATGACAATAATGTCACCCATACCTACCTCCATGATCACTAAACCAAAATTGAACTATCAATCCGAAAATGAAAGCCAAAATCAAAACAACGAATTCAAACCAAAATGTTTTGGGTGGTGTGAATCACCAATATACTTGGATGCTCCTACATTAGACATGTCGAGTAGGAAATTTTGTGAGCATAGGCTCACAAAATATGGATTTGATTAGTCGACCTACTCTTCTAGGTTGTTGCAACCAACCTGCAATGAACTCAATTGTTGAATCTTATGCTCAAAGTTAATTCTTCTTCCTCTTTTTGTAGCATATTGTCATAACACACGCCATCTTCCTCCAACAATACTACACCCTCTTCTTCCTTCCCCTCGTCGATTCACGTCCAACATAAACCTTCCTCCTCCAAATTCTTTCTCCTCTCCTCTTCTCAAGTCCTTCATGGGATTCAACCCACCACAAACTGACCACCTCCACCACGTACTAAATATAGCATCCTTTACAGGTTCTATATGCAAATATGCATTATCCATGCACCAATCTACAATTACATCTTCTACTTGCTTCTTTGCAAACAAACTAAACTCTACATTTACCTCTTTCTATTTCGTTCTCCCATTATTATTTTCTTCCTCTTGCATTGCAACATTCATCTTTTCCATCCATTCTTCTTTTATTTCCAACATCTTCAACAACAGATCATCTTCATCTTCACTATTTGTTGCAACATCCTGATATTCTATCACTGAAACTATATCCTCTACTACTGCAATCTTGTCAATAGCTACAATTTCTTCACATTCTACCACTACAACCACAACTATATCTCCATCCTCTATTGTTATCTTCTCTTCGTGCTTCTCACTTCTTCATTTTCATTCATCTTATTTTCTTCTTTGTGTACACCAGTAGAGGATTATCTCACCTCTTTCTTCCTCCATCTTAGGCTACAACATTCTTTTATGGGTAAAAGCACAAATTTGTGTCACACTTTATAAAGGAATCAACCAACAACAAAAAAATATAAACTTCGACCACATAAAAATGCTCTTTATGTTGGAGCAAGCTTCCAAGAACATCTGCAGACCAAGACAACACCTTCAAGAAAAGAGAAGCAACACGAAGAGGCTATTTCTTCATAAGTGAAAACAATCAAATTAAGATGAAAAATAATGTATAAGCATGCATTATAAAGGCATGAGAAGGTAATCGAAATGAAAAATAATTAAAATATAGTTACTGACTATTAAATGAATAACCACCCCTAAGTTAACTTAAGAGAATGTGAATGGTAAAAAACCATTCACTCTAACACCCCCCCTTAAGTGAAACTTAGGGATTCAATTGAAAATGTAAAATGAGATGCAAGATGGGTCCCGACAGCAAGGCCATGTTAGGTACCCATGCACAACTAAAATGTAAGAAATAAATCTCTCACAACCAGAGAAAAGGAGAAAAACTCTGTGGGAAAAAATGCCTCTCCAAAAGAGAGAAAATAGAAGAAAAAAAGGAAAAAGAAGGAAGCACGACTCATCAAGACCCCCCAAGGATAGCTTCCTTCACCCTAAGCATCGATCTCAGCAAAAGATAGTGAGGAGATACCAAAGGTTTAGTGAAGATGTCTACAACCTACTACTTTGTAGGAAAATACTCCAAACTCATAGCACCCTCCTGAATGAGCTACCAAATGAAGTGTGTGCGGATCTTAATATGCTTAGTGCACTGATGTTTCACTAGGTTGTAAGAAATATGTAAATAACACTCTGATTATCACACCAAAGAGTACTGGGATGATTAGTAGGAAATCCAAACTCAACCACCAACTATTGAAGCCACAAAACCTCCTAACTAGATAAAACAACACCTCGATACTCAGCCTCAGTCAATAATAATGCAATAGCAATTTGCTTCTTGCAAGACCATGCAATCGAACTAGAACCAAGACAAAAGAAAAAGCCAGAAGTAGACTTTTGATCATCAACATCACCAGCCCAAACGAAGTTAGTGAAGCCCACAATTTGAGTAGCACCTAATGTGTAATGAATGCCAAACTATGTAGTGCCCTGATTATACTGTACGATACATGTTTTCTTGCCTTCCAATGAATCTCATGAGGATCTTGAGAGAAACATGAGACAAGACCAATTGCAAAGGAAATATCAGGATGACTATTTTTCAAGTACAAAAGACTACCAACCAATTGTCGATACAATGTAGCATCCACTAATGGAGTATTGCAACTAGAAGACAACACAACACCTGACTGAAAAGGAGTAGGGGCTAGCTTACAATCAGCCATCCCAAATCTCTGAAGCAAATCAAGAGCATACTTCTACTAGAAAATAGAAATACCTATAGAAGACTAATGAATCTGAAGACCAAGGAAGAAATGTAAAGGACCAAGGTCAATCATATCAAACTGCTCTGTCAAAGATCTCTAAGTATCATCAATCATGGTAGGAGAACTCCCAGTGAGAATCAAGTCATCCACATAGAGAGAAAGAATGAGAAGATCCCCTCCATGCCTCTGAATGTAAATTGTAGGGTCAGAGTGACATTTATTGAATCTAGAAGCAAGAATAAAACTATCCATCTTCTCATACCAAGCTTGAGGGGCTTGTTTGAGACCATACAATGAATGTCAAAGCCTGCAAACAAGTGAGGGATTCTACATAAATCCTAGTGGTTGCTCCATATAGATATCCTCCTGAAGATCACCATGCATGAAAGCACTCTTCACATCCATCTAATACACTGACCAACCCTAAGATGCAGCAATAGAAAGTACAAGATGAATGGAATCCATCTTGGCGACAAGAGAAAAGGTCTCTAAATAGTTAATGCCCTCAACCTAAGAAAACCCCTTAGCCACAAGATGGGACTTGTACTTTTCAATAGAACCATTAGCTACAAACTTTGTACGATACACCCACTTGCACCAAACCAACTTTCTTTCCTTAGGAAGAGGAACAAGATCCCAATTATGATTCTTCATCAAAGAAGAATATTCCTCAACCATTACACTATGCCACTCTGGAAAACCTAAAGCATCTAAAAAAATTTGAGGATCAGTAGAAATTGCATGACTCAAAAGACTAATACCTAAAGTCTAAGAACGAGTACAACAAGAAATAGTGGGATCACCTGCATGAGATCCAGCCTCCTTAAGAAGAGTGTGAGCCCAAAGAGGCTATGTGGGTGCAGGCTTAGGATAAAATGGAGTTATGTCAACAAAAATATCAATACCATCATCAGGAGCATCATGAACATCATCAACATGAAACAAAACATCCTCTAAAGAAGAACTAGGGAGAAGGGAGGTAGAGGCCTATGATGGAGAGTCCTTTAGAATGAAGGACTTATCAAAATGAACATCACAATGAAAATGTACCTCTTGAGTGACAGGATCAAGTAAACAATAACCCTTCACATCCTCACAGTAGCCAACGAAGATGAACCGTTGACTAGATTCTTCTCCATGGCTTTTTGCCTACCTGCTGGAATGAATGTCCATGAATCACTGCCAAATACTCTAAAGTAGGAGACCTTAGGCTTGACATAAGACTAAGCCTCCTCAAGAGTCATATTCTGCACTGCCTTGTGAGGCATATGGTTCTGAATGTGAGGCATATGGTTTTGATTGTAGTTGGCACAATTGATAGCCTCTACCCAAAAAGTTGGAGCCATGGACCTAGACTAAATCATACAATTGGCCATCTCCCATAAGGTTTTTTTCTTTCGCTCGGCCACACCATTCTATTGAGGAGTGTATGGCACCGTGTCCTGATGAAGAATACCTCAAGCACTACAAAATTCTTGAAATGCCCAATTGACGTACTCCCCCCATTATCTGTGCAAATATTTTGAAGGGAATGTCTTGACTGCTTCTCCACAAATGCAAAAGTTCATGAAGAAACAAAGAACCTCGTCCTTGTACTTCAAAAAGTACACCCAAGTGCGGCGAGATAAGTCGTCAATGAAGGTGAGCACATACTTGACCCCTAAAAATGAAGGAGTGGGAAATGACATAAGATCACTATGCACCAACTCAAGGGGTTTTGAAGCACGTGTAGCTATACCTTTTGGAAATGGATCTCAATGATGTTTCCCAAGTACACAACCTAGGAAAACCTCATCAAAACAAGAGATCTGAGGCTGACCAATCACCAAGTTTTGTGTGCCCATCTATTGGAGATATCTATAATTCAAGTCCCCAAGCCACTCGTGCTAAAGCTTACTCACTGAATCTATATGAGCAATAAAGGATGATCCTGATGAAGACTCAAATCCATCAAACTTATACAAACAGGATCTATGATCAACTATACCAGTAGCAACAACCTTCGTAGGATTCTCTAACTCTCGAATAGTCATATCACTAGGAGAGAACTGAACAAGCCTTTCATCACCATGCTAACAAATCTGATAAATGGAGAGCAAATTTTGTGAAATATTAGGAACAAGAACATCATCAATACAACCATCCTACATCTGAACTAAGCCTGTCCCTAAAATTGGAATCTGAGAAGAGTCCCCAACTACAATGTGAGTAGTATGACTATCAGAGAGAGAATCAAGAAGATCTACATCATGATTCATGTGATGTGAAGCACCAAAATCAAGAATCCAACTGTCATGGGTAGAGAACAAACCTCTTGTTGCAAGGGCTTGACCTTTTCCCAAGGAAGAAGACTTAGGCATGGAAATGTTGTGCTTCCTCATAGCTTCTTCTAGTGCTACGAGCCTCACAAAGTAATGTGCATCATTATGCCCTGACTTTCCACAAAAGGAACAATTATCCTTCTTCTTTGTAGACTTGGAAGATGATTCTCATGAGTTAGAAGAAGGACGAGGTGTAGTCATCTAATCATTCTTCTCCTTAGGCTTAGAGGGACACTCACCACCTAGAGGAGAATCTATCTTAGGCTTCTCCTTATTCTTACACTTGCCCTTGGAAGATTGAGCCATCAAATTCATGACTCTTAGGAATAGCATCCATTTGGATCAACTTGGCTTTCTCCCTAGTTAATGGATCATAAAACACCTCAAAAGAAGGCATCTGATAAGCATCTCCCATAGCATCCATGGTAGAATAGAAGGTGGAAGCAAATACTTCAAATGCACCACTCAGCATAGACAAGATCAAGAAGATACTCTTTATCTGTTTTGTCATGACCACAACCTTTCATTTGTGAAAAAATCAACTTGAACTATGCAAGGAAGTCCTGAATAGTGGGAAAGGCATCTGGAGAGAGAGAAGTGAGATCAACTTCAAGCTGTAAGATCCTAAACTAATTGACCTTTCCATACAACTCAACAAGCTTGTCCCACAACTCTTTGGTTGTTGTACACTCCACAATATGAAACAAAAAATTATCAAAAACATGGAGGCCTATTAGTCCTTTTGCCTCATCCATTTTGTTGCGATGGAAAAACTTCTCAAATTCCTTAGTGAACTCAAGTTGTTTGGCATCCAACATTTTCCAAAGACCCTAAGATTGCAACAATTATGTCATCTTGAGCTTCCATGTGTGATAATTGTGCAGAGTGAGTAGTTCAATCTTTGGTTCTAACATGATGTACAAATGAACATGAAGAGACCAATATGCTACTTATACCCCCCCCCCCCCCAAAATGAATAAAACCAACAATGTGCAATCCCCAAAAAATAAACTTTGCTAGAGAAACACTAGATTGAAGAAAAAACCTATATGCAACTTCAAGCTACAAAAACTGGGAATTGATGGCAAAAAATTTCAAGAAAAAAGTACTTAGACCAAGCTTGAGGTGACGCCATGCAACAAACTGCTTGGAAGTATGTGTAGATGTGTATATAAGCACCAAAAGACAACTACGCCTAGTCAATGTGGGATTATTTTCCTTTTGAAGAAAAAGGCTGCCCAAAAGTATACTGCAGACAATCACTTCACAATCCACGCAAGCAGAAATTCTATAAATCCACGCCAACAAGTGATATCACCTCCCCGACCACCCCCACCACCATCTCTACAAGCCAAAATCAATGTGGTATTGAAGGCATCAGGCTATAAAACGATTAGATTTAATTGATTTCTCACCAATGTGGGATAATGTTTCACAACAAGTTTTAAAAAATAAGGAATTTTTTTTACACAACCGCGAGAAAGAAGGAAACCCTAAATGAATATTTAAGATCTTCGCCCAACTTGAAAAATCATTTCCAGCAAAAGAGAAATTACCCAATTTTTTCTCCAGCCAACCAAGAAAAACACCATACTCCATCATTTACAGGCAACGCACAGGCATAGGAAAATATATGTCTCCTTCGATTCTGAAATGCAGGCTAGGGTGGCAACCATGCTCCATAAACAACTTCATCAACTCGCTTTCATACCCCTGCTAATATTCACGCCAAGCCAACACCCATAACATCATCATCATCTAGGGAATGAAAGGAAGATCTTCAGTTTAGGTGTTCCTCTTGTCATCATCTCAAGCGCAAGGAATGAAAGGAAGATCTGATATGACACCCATTGCAGTGTCGTCTAGGGAAGGTTCTAGTGCCTCCAGCAAGGCCATGCGCTTTGAAATAAAGAAACGAACGCCTCTACAATAGAAGATTCCAACGCTTATTTCCCTGGATGCTTCCTTCAAACTGACAATCTGACCTCTAGATGAAAATCACAAGCCCTCTAGATTGAGAATCGACCCTTCAAATCCCCAAGCTCTCAACTCTTCAACATAAGTTTGTCCATGTCAAAGACACTACCTAGATCAAGGTCAACAAATTTCATAATAATTTTTAGTCAATTCACTAGGTTTGTTTTCATTAGAATAGAAAACTATATCTTTCCTATTTATTTTTCAAAATGATTCAACACCATTCCTAGCTCTCGAAAGATCTTAGGAAAAAAAAAAATTCAACAATTGGTCTAATTCCCTTGGCATATTCCATGGAACGAGACTCTAATGTCTTTGCTATCCTTCACTTTAATGACCTAGATCTCTACTTGAATGAAGAGGTCCTCCTATGGTTAAGGATAAACATAGTATCGTCTATGGATGATCTTCATAATAATATATGTACTACCACTTTTTGACACTCAAAAGAAAGGGTTATCAAAAATAGGGGTAACTCACTAGTTAGATTTTCCAAACATAAACTCCCCAAATACCATTGTCACCTCCTCTCAAAACCCAACACATATTCACTCATGTTACTTTATTATCATCTATATGAGCACTTCTCTTAAGAAGCGATGGTCAAATGGAACCAAATTAGGAGAAATGTGTAGGCTTTATATGGCCAATAATGTAAAGAACAATTACTTGAATGGATAGGATCATTAATTAAGTTTTTATGCTTGATTTTATTTATTTCATATTTTATTTGACTCTATTTAATCCATGTTTTATTTGTTATGAGTACAAAATAAAATGAATAACTTTTAATGCAATGTAGAAAATTCTAGTCAATGACCACATGTCATGCTTTCTAGAATCTTAGTCAATTTTAGTTTTATATTAGAATTTTTCAACTACAAATTGTACAAATTATGGGGAATCTACTAGTATGTTAAAAAATATGACTACAATGCAATGAATTCGATAGATGGTTTGTGATTTTTCCCTAGCAGTTAAACTTTTAACTTGCTTTATTCAGAATGGTCATTGATGTTGAATTTTGATTGTAATTTTTTTCTTCTATTATCAAATTATATTGGTCAGAAATAATTAGACATAACACATGGACATTTCTTGAATGGATTTTTAGATATAAAGATTGAATGGTCACGATTTAATTGTTGAAAGATGTTTTAGTTCTTAAAAGAGGATAAACAATTATATTGTGTCAAAATAGACGATTGGAAAAAAATTAAAAAAAGAGAGAGATAAGCACAATCTAGATAAGCCTCAAAATCCTTGAAGGAAAAACCCTAGTCCTTACTACAAATATTTCACATGCTTTAAAACTTTTTTAGCTCTAAAATGCATTCAAGACAAAATTACTATTCATCTAGAAGAAAGATGTGGTATTCAATTTGTATTGAGTAATATTTTTGTCATTATGACTATTTTTGGATTCATATTATTATGTTCAATAGATGTGCATTTAACCTACTCAATTATTATAAATGGTTGCTATTTATCTAAAAATAAAGCAACTTCTAATTTGTTTCATTTTAGACTTATTATGTTCACTTAGGGGAAGTTTCAACTAATTGTGATGAATGTGATAACTTAGAGGGGTATGATATAACTCGTGTGATATTGGATTCATCTTCAAATAATTTTCATAATTAAATTGACTAAAAATCTAACTTTCATGATCTTGTTGATCAATATCCATAATTTTTTTATGATCTTTAATGTCATTGAAGATTTAGATATGGGTAAAAATTACCTATCTCTAACAAAGGTCTAGAAGTGATCACAAAACCATCAACATGTCTGTTGCACTTGTAGATCCATTCACTAGTCATTAATATATGTGACAATTATGAATATCTTTGAAAATAATCATTAACATTAATACATTAAAATATCTTCAAAAAAAAAAAAAATCCCATAAAATCATAAGAGAATGTTTTAAATTATTATTTAAAACTAATAACTATAAAAAGCCAATAAATACAAATATTTATGACCAAAATAATAGAGAATAACTCTGGAAATTATAAATATGACTGCTTGAACAATATGACTATGATTGTCAATAATGGCATGGTGTGATGGTTTTGTTGTGGTATTGTTCTTGTTATCAAGGTTCAAACCCTATTAAGATGTTATTGGTGAATGTTTATATTGGGGATGAGGTCTCCATTTGTTATCTCACTGATTCATAGCTCAGGATCAAAAATGTTTACCCCTCCTTAAAACATATTACTATAAAAATCTTGAACAAGATCAAAAACGTTTACCCCTTCTAAAAAAAATACTCCAAAAATCTTGAACCCGATCATAAACATTTACCCCTTCTAAAAAAATTACTATGAAAATTTGTACATATCAAACTTTTTATAAATGATGTTACAAAACATGGGCACTGTGGTGCTGTAAAGCATGGCCTTGCAAGCATTTCTGGCATACAAGCAAGATTTTATACCGAAGAGCACCCAACTACAAATTTGAACTTTTCATCTATTGAAATGACAGGAAACCTAATTTAATTGAAAGTTATTTTGAATATGAACAAGCAAGAGACTAAAACATTAATTCATGTCTACCTTAAGTTGAATGGTATATCAGACTATGCCCTAAGAGACGAATGTAGAAGCGTTCATCACATCCAGATTCTCTGGTTCAAACAACACTAATACATTAGAAAATAGAAATGGCAGAGATTCTACTGTGATCACCACCTCTGTCTTTGCCACTGCACTAATATTTACCCTCACATCAAAGAAAATTCCAGGCTTTTACTCCAAATGTTGTTCAAATTTGGGATTTGGTAGCCCAACCCTACGTGCTTGGGAAATTTGTCTAATCACTAACAATTCATCTCTTTTTCTCGTGAGAATCTCTATTCGCTTCCGCAGCAAGGGAATATATTCCAGCACTCTGCATACAACCGCAGGTATGCTCAATTTCTTCTACAAAAAAACAAATACTGAAACTAATTTTAAAACCTAAAGCAAGATGTGACCTTAGATTGGAGACCTGGTGAATAAGTAAAGTTACCGTTGTGTTTGTTGCAAGAGGAAGTAAAGATCCTAGTGTTGTGAAAAGCGCGTTCAATTTATTACGCCGCCGCCACTCATTGTTGTTGTGGCAAAGCTTCTTAAGATCTCTGCTCTCCTCTTCTCTACATGCGAACTCCTCATCTTCGACTTCTTCTTGTTGCAGGATTTCAGAGTAAATTGGTAGCCAAAGGAAGTCATGCAGAGCACACATTGTTCTACCACATCAAAGATTTCAATCTGTCTGATGTCTTTTCATTCAAAAATCTTCCCATAAATTTCTAGGCTAAATATATTAGTTCAAATGGATAAAGAAATGTAGGCGATGTGGGACAAAATAGCGCGTGTTGGGCTTGAATTAGCACGGGCATTTAGCTGTCGACCACGAGCTGTGAATCGACTAGAGCTGACATGGCGCCAACTTAACTTCACTTGCGCGTGGCAATTGCCCCCACTAACATAAAGCAATAAGTCTTTTTAATCCTACCACTCAATTTATTCATTAAATTTTCTTTCCAAAACTTTTTCTTTTCTTCCCTATGAAGTTTCCTTGATGTCGATTTGAGTATTGATTTTTTTCTAGAACGCCAAATATAAACCATCTCGTATACAGAAATGGCGAAAAAATAATTATGTGGTTTGATTTTACAATGCTTGATGAGTTTTACGTGTACAGAAGAAAAACAAGGAAAAGAAGCAAACATCCCCTCCTCCAAAGGCTAAGATCACCTTATTAAATTTGAAAAGCAAATCACTAGCAGTCGTATGCACAGGCATGCGACAATCAGTCAATAGGGGCCCACTATGGCCGGCAACATTTGTGGTGAGGATTGAAGCTTTTTATTTGCGTGGAAAGGTGATCGTGAATGAAACGGATGAGTTAGATTGTATGAATCAAGTAATCACAAAGAACTTTTGTATAAATTTTATTTCAAACTATTAGAAAATTTGGAAATCAATTTTTAAATTTGTTTAAAAGTGGGAACTTAAAAATTAAATTAAATATTAAATTTAAAATAATTGTTTCTTCTTGTAAGAATATTTGAATTTTATATTTAATGGCAACAGATGCACATGTATATTGTCACTTTTTGTGTAGCCTATTCAATCAATTAATCATTTAATTTTGAAGTTAATGGAAGTTTTTTGTAAGGGTCATCACGCATGTGTGTATTTTTTAAAATTGGACAAAAAACATCCACATTTTTTCCATGAAAGGAAGACGTTCAATATTGAGTACATTTTATAATTAGTATATATCTATAGTTTTAGAGATTAAAGTTTTAATATGCATGTATTTTTTGACAAGAGATGGAAATTAGCTATAGGCATCTCCACTTGTAATTCTATTGCTATTTGGACAAGGTGTGACACCAATTTGTATGTAACAATTGGTTTCCCAATTGAAGATTCAACCTAGATTATTTTCCACTAAATATTATAGACAAAATAGGGAAATTGTAAAACAACTCCTAAAAGAACAGTTAAAAGTTATAGCTAAATCATAGATGAGTCAGAATCCACAGTAAACATTTTTATAGAACACAAGTATTACGGATTACAACACAATTGAGAATAAAAAAATCCACTTTTAAATGAATGATTGCATAGTGCAATTGGAGAGTCAAAATAAATAATGTTGTAGAAGGGGAAAGTTCAATACAAAATGTCCAAGACAATATATTGATTTAGTTACATTCTGAAAAGATTCATTTTGGCACTATAGATATGTTACACATACTACACGATTAAATGTTGGCTTCTCAACAAATAGAAACTTCAAACAAATAGCACATAAGCTAAAGATGCGACCACTTGGTAGTACATAAGAAACATGTTGTTACAAACCATGTTTTCTATACATGTATCTATGTGAGAAAAGATATATGGAATAAAAAAGAAAAACAAAAAACCCATGCTCATTATCCACCCTTCCATATTGGCATCATGGAGCCCCGGGAACCCTAGCCAAACCCCCCAACAAAGTAATATGAAACGTCCACTGGAAATTTTGTGGAGTTCCATCTTTTGGAATTTTCATCTATGTTTTAGCCTAACACCTACAAATAGAAGAGAAAGGCATGTCAATGGACGGGGAAAGAAGATGAGTAGGGGAGGATCAAAGATTAGTAAATATATAGCGAAAATCAATAAAAACAATTAGAAAGTAGAAATGACAAATAATATTTGCAAGGCAGTCATAGGATCTATCTATTGATTATGGAGAAGTTTTGCACTTACATGTATTGTTGGTTATGCTTGAGAACTGAAAGGAGGATTGGATTGAATTGTTAGAGCGTTGAACAATTTGGAACTTGCGCAACACATTAGTGTTCAAACCCTGAAACATGCTATCAAAACAAACAATAAGCAGAGAATGAAAGATATAAACAATAAATTAATCATGTATGCAAGATACCCAAGCAAAACGGCTTACTGATTGTGCAGCCCAACAGTTTTAATAGCCTCCAACATACCAAAAAACAGAGCCGAACACAACAAATTTAACAATAGTGTGTTATCAAAGTAACACCACAATGGCTCTTTTGATAATACAACTTCATCAAAGTATACTCTCCCAAACGCCAACATTCAATATTGCATTTGCATACATATATATACATGTGTATACATATATTGGATGAAAACATGTGAACATATATATATATATATGCATGTATACATCTATATATATACATGTATAGATATATTTACATGTAATGTAACTTAATCAAAATATACTTTCCCACATTGCTACATTCAATATTGCATTTACTTCGACCAATCGCATTTATTTTATCCACCACCATGGTACAACAACCACATAATGCATTAGGGCTTGGGCAAGAAAACACTTAGCATATACAATTACTCTATTTGTTAGGATGGTACAAAGAAGCAATTCAATCAATGTGCAAATGTATATATGAAAACACAAGAATAACTTGCGTAGCGATTAACAATGTACAACAGGCTATTTCTAAGGATTTCCACTTAAATGAATTAGAACACTCGAAAGATGCACAAAGCAGAGAATGTAGCAATGTGGGAAAGGATACACCAAACTATGCAAGAAAATATTTTTAATTCAGTTGCATTGTGAAAATAGGCATTCTGGTATTATGAATATGCCATCCAAAATATGCAAGAAAATAGGTTTATTCAGTTGCATTATTAGAGGTCTATTCTTAGCAAATAGAAACTTCAAACAAAAAGTGTATCAACTAAAGATATAAAGTTCAACAAATTCAATGATTCTTTCAACAATGCAATTTAATCAATACTTCCTCACACATTTTGCAGCACATGAGTGTTAAAACCCTCCAACCTGCTATCAAAAGGAAGAATAAGAAGAGACCAAAAGGCATGAACAATAAATTAATCATTAATGCAAAGTACCCAGTATACATATACACGTATACATCCATATAGATATACATGTAATCCAATATACGTATATATATATATATATATATGTACACATGCATATATATATATATAGATGTATATATATATGTATGCACACACACACACACACACACACACACATATATATATGTTCACATGTATATATATATATATATATATGCATACTATATGTCATGCTAGATGAGTAGTTTGCATAGATGGTTAATTTATTGTCTATGTGTTCTTGTCAAATGTTTGTATCTTTGTCGTTATACCCATTGTGGAGATTTGAAATAGATTAAATCATTTTGTATGGATGGAGGAATTGCAATTAAATGTCCTTTCTTTCCTTAGAAAATATGTTGAGGGTTAGTAATTTTTTCGCCGTTGGTTTATAGTTCTGGGTGATCCCACAATAGTGGTTTACAATTTTTGGCCAAACTGGACACTGAATTTTTTATTTTTAACTAAATCTTCACATTCAGGCACCTATAGCGGCTAAACCGTGAGGAATTTGAAGATGATGTAAACTAGAGTCTCGTCACATTTTGTCTATAGATTCTAAAAATATTTTTTTCAAATTTTTTAGAATTAGATTGCACTTCATTTTCCATCTCCCACAAAAACTAGTTTTTTTCAGAAAACAACATTTTCAAAAAGTGACGCACACCGTATAACGTATAACTTTTTTTCCATGAAGGATAAAATTCCAATTCTTTCGAATTTAAATTTGTGACTTTGATATGTAGTGCTTCCACTTGGTTAGATAGTTTTTTATTGAATATTTTTTCTTTAATCAAGTTTCAAATTCAAACTAATGACAATTCAGACATAGCACGACCGTATAACGCGTAACTTTTTTTGTATATATCAAAATTTTATTTTATTTTTTTTGTTGGATCAAGGACTTCAAATTCTGGTGCACTCATTTTTTATTTTATTTTTTGATAATTTGCTATTTTTCCACATGTGCAAAACAAAGACCTTCATTTTCGATGAAAAACCTATGTTTAATAAAACTAAAAAAATAAATACATAATAAAACCAAAACATATTAAAATTATATTCATTGGATAGCTCGTTCTGAAGATTACCTAATTCCAAGTTTGGTTTCTAAAGATTCCCCCATTTTCATCCTCAACTGAAGCTTCAAAGCATAAAAATTTAGGTTTTTTATGTGAACAAATTAAAAAATTAGGGAAAAGGGGGGTTCTAGCGAACCCCCAGGGGTTCTAGCGAACTAGGGTTCATTCGAACCCTGGTTCATTCGAACCCCCTTAAATATGCATTTTCCCTTTATTTTTTGGGCGGGAAATGTGGGCCCAATAATTAATGGGTTCGCTTGAACCCTAGTTCAGTCGAACCCCTTTATGGTTCGGTCGAACTTGCAGGTTCATGTGAACCCCTAAAACCAACTTTTTTGCCATGGGGTCATTTTTTCTCAATTTTCCTTCCTCCATCAAATTGTAAACCAATGAGGAAGATTTAGGCAGATCCTTTGTTTAAGAGGTAAGCTCTAGACTATCAGTAAAAGCCCTAGACAAGTCATGTCTATTTGTCTAAAAGAACGAATTATAAAAGATTTATTACAATAAATCCTATTCATGGTTGGGTTGATGGAAGCCCTATTGAAAAACATATAACAAGAAGACATTAACAATAAATTAATCATCTATGCAAAAAACCCATGTAAAAAAAATTATAACCCCACAAACCTCATTAAAAATTCCACATGTGTTGTGTCATACTAAATACTATAGAGTAATAGAGAAATTGTAAAAGTGGTATTAGAATAAGACAAACAAGTGCAATGAAGGAAAATGCATATCATCACAACACATGAATAGAATGGTTAAGGAAAATATATTTTGAAGTCTTTGAAAAGATCAATGCATGTCTACTTGCCCCTGTATATATATATATATATATGTATGTATGGATAAATATATGTATGTATGTTTTACTAATAGTTTTGTTACAATTTCGCCATTTTTCTATAATACTCAATGGAAGATAATGCAACTGTTGTTATACAATTCCTCTATTTGTTAGCACCCTACAAAGAAGGTGGGCATCAAAGTAAAATGAAAACCATGGAAGCTCAATGAATGTGCAAATATATATGGGCAAAGGGAAGAATAAATTATGTAGCCATTTACAATCTACAATGTCCTCTTTATAAGGATTTGAAGTGAAATCAATTAAAGGGATTTGAAGGGGCTAATTGTACAAAATGTGTATAGCACCACAAATGCATAGAGTGTATATATATGTGTCTACATATGTGTCACCTTTCCATGCAAATAAAAAGCTTCAACCTTTATTGAGAAATTACAATTAAATGTTGTTGTTGTTGCGAGGAAATATGGACAGTGATAGTTTGTACCCTATTGTTTGCAGGTATCTTTGTGCACTTTTCATGTTATAGCCATTAACATAGGAGAAATTGCAAATTAAGAGTAGTTTTCTAGTTGTGAAGTATTATTCTAATATAGCTCTTTTAGAATTTATTTATTCATTTAGGTTGACTAGAAAAGAGTATAAGTTGAATTTTTAATCCATAGCTCAATTCTTACGCAAATTGCTTATCTTGTATTAATATTTTTAACGTGGGCTTTAAGATATAACAGAAAGAGAATTTAACATGAAACATATTAATACAAAATATAGGGAGGTTGAAAGAGATAAGGGAAACAGAATATCATCAAACATAAGAATACAAAAGAAGCAATTGATGCAACAGAAGGCATTTTCCTATCAGCTAGTTGCTTCAAGTTCCCATTCGAATTTTCATAAGAGGAAAGTATAGGGCCATGGGAAAATCTAATCTGAACAATAGACTATAGTTATTATAGTCAAGTACATGTATAAATCTATACATGATTATTTATATAAAGAAAAAAATATATAGAGGGTATGTAGCATTGGAGGGAGGGGGAAATTGAATGTATAAAATAGGAAAATATAAATTTGTAAAACAAACCTTGTTTACAATTAGAGTTGTGGGTGTCTTTCTAGCACCAATTGTTGAATACATGGGCTGCATTTTTGCTTGTTGATCTATCTTTTATTGAGCGCAACACCATACAACTACAAAGCAACATTTTGTATTGTTATATCATAATACATGTGTGAAATTAGATAAGTAAGGAATGGGGAGAAGGCATTGCAGAATGGCCCACCGAAAGAACAGCAACGAAGATGTCACAAGCTGTTGACAAGGGCAGCTGCGGAGCTCTCCAAAACCGGCATGCAAGGGAGGTGCATATCAGTTTCTTTGACAAGTCTGCTATGAAACAAACACCAAAGTTTTTCATTTTACAAGACAACCAAAATAGTTGATATCGTTATATTAGAACAATGAGTATTATCAACTCGCATATGAGAAAACACCTACCATTTTGTGTTTGTTGAGTAGGGCACAATGAGGAAATCACGAAGCCAATAAACTCCATGATCGTTGTGGACATGCTCGAGCAAGCCATGACAAATAACATGGAATTTTATCATGTATCATGGAAAAGAAAGTAAATGTACACAACACTATATATTTATGAATGTAATATATAGGAACAGTGAAATAGGGAAACAAAAAGAAAATAATTTTGTAGACAAACATTTGTAGCAATTTGAATCAAATAAAGCTAATAGAAAAGATAACAAGAAGACATTTAAATTTGTAGAAGGAAAGCACAAAGGAGGAATGTGAGAAGTAAACGTATATAGGTTGTCAGAATAGAAAACACAACATCATTGGAGGATTTTAAACTTATTAATGAAATGGAAGACAATTTTTTTTTAGAATGCATCTACAGCATGTTATGTAGCTTAATATATTGGAATGTTGCAAAGACATTATTTACTTATAGAACTTTTGTTTTCTAGTTATTGTTGGTTCCAATCTCTATGCATCTTAAACAGTTGGAGTTGTTTGTATTTACATATCTATTAATGTGCATTAGAACTGTAACTGTATGTTTACACCATTATATGTTAAAATTAGTTGGAAGAGAATTTTAGGTATGCCAATAAATAGTTGACTTCATGGAATTTTAAAACACTTAAACAAACATGGGAAAATGGGTTATACAAAACAGTGTATTGGTTTGAATGCCATATAGTAATTGCATCGCACAACAAAATCTTAGACCAAGAAGTCAACAATTTAATATAATAGAATCATCAAAACACAGAACTGGCCTATACAAGTTGTGGCCTCTAGTTATTTGTGCATGGTATCTTTGTGCATCTTTGGCACTATACCCATTTTACAAAAATTATTACTTGGTGTGGTTTTTAAAGATACAACTTAGAAAATGTTTAAGGAGGCAATGACACACAAGTTGAGGTAGATGCAAGAATAATTATCCTAGAGCCTTTTTTGTTAGTTGGCCTATTGGCTATAACTAGAAGCACTTGGCAAGGCCTGCAATTGCTTGAGGTGTGTTTCTTTGTTGCGGCGACGAGCAATGTACTTGTTGGTGCCAAGCCTAGAGTATCTCTCAAATGAGAAAGGTGGATCAATACAAAGTCTTTCAATTGATTTTACACATGAAATAGCTATAAAAGTCAACCCTTGCCTCTCTTTGGTACCTATGTTTATTGTTGCTCTATCCAATGTTAAGCCCTATGCTTTATGTATTGTGATTCCTCATGCCATAGTGAGTGGAATTTGTGTTTGAATCCCCCAACTTATAGCTGGGATGGGGATGTCTCTTAGATGTTATGGGTCCCATGGTGGGCCAATGTAATTTTAGAAGTAGACAACAACATAGTTAGGTGGGTTTGGCAGTTTAGAATCTGGATTGTACACAATAGCCGTAACAACACCAAGGGATCCATTGACGAGGCCAGCTTGAATCCACAAGTTCATTTTTAGCATCACCTATTCACCAATACAAAGTAGCAATTCTAGGAGAAGTTGGTCATCATCTCCATGATCAGATGCCTATTGCTAAGCCATCCAAGCAATGCTTTAATTGCTATTGGTATATTTAACTATTTGATCATTTTTTGTTGTGGAATGGACCAAGTCACTTTTCGCAAACAAATGTGTAACAACATCAAATTGTTCTCTTTTTGTGGTTGAGAGAATTTTATTTGTTTGTTTCATAAGCTCTTCCTAATCATCATGGAGAGCCTCAGTATTTCTTATATGAAGAAGGATTTCCTAAAACTTTTGTTGTGAAGGGCTATCTCCTTTTTGGAAAAAGATAGTGTCTAGGGTTATTGATATCGTGAAAGTGTACCACAAGGCTATAGTTGATGAGGATGAAGCATAAATAGGTGTATCCATTATAGGTGGTAACTAAGCAAGATCACCAACAAGGATCATAGAAACACTGCCAAATGGCTCTATCTACTTATCTGGGAACACTTGGCGTAATCAGCTATCTATTTTCAGTAGCAACTTTGGACCTAGAAAAATCATTTCATTGATCAATGTGTACTCAATATACTTAAATTGTTCTTGGAATAATGTCAATTTCTTCCCTTTCAAATGATTCATATCATTTATGGGAATCCAAAGTGTTGTATGGATTGTAGAGGCACATATTTTGCACACAGCGATACCTATAAGCCAATGTGAGCAAGTAGTTACTGGGTCTAGCAAAAGAGGTGTTCATTTGTTGTCAAATATAATTTATCAGGAAGGATTTTCCAGTGCCAATTATCACCTGAATAATCATGTGGAGAGGGGCTTTGGGTGAATGTTGCATACGGTGGGTTTGGATTATTTTAAGGGCCAATTTTTGCTTCGGTGAAAGTTGATGGTTTGACATATCTACAGCCAAGAATTGAACCATAGCTTGCTTGTGTTGTGCCTTCATTGATGAGATGAACTGCAAAGCAATATTATGGATTTCTTCAAGAACATGGTTTGCATTACATGGATGGTTCATGTCAAAATCCTACCTACCCAATAGTTGAAGCTAATTTATACTAAAGTTAGTAGTAGCACCAAGCCGAGAGAAAACTTCCCAATCATATTCATCCATAAAAGGACAATGGTTCAAATCACCAGTATCACTATCATCCTGTTCTTCAATTGTGGATGTAACTAGAACTCTACTAACATGCCAAGGATGATAACCATCCATTTTTAAAAGTTTCCTATTTTCTATTATCTCTTCTCTTTAAAGACCTATATTTGTTTGTATGTTCTGGAAAGGTTTGTATAACATAAGTTCAGTCCAAAAAAATGTCTCAAATATCTTTGTATCTTCAACAAGAGTAGTCTTGAATAACGGGTAAATAAGGAAAACTACAGGCTCGAGCCTTCATTTCCATTTATCCTTTTTGTGTTGTTTTGAGTGTGTATATAGGTGAACCGAGTCAATAAGGGATAAAGCAGCTAACTCTGGAGGCCTTTGCATATAGCAATGAATATAGTTTGTTGGAAACTCTTCATCAATATCATCTTTGTTTATATGAAACCACATCTTTTTTCCAACATTCAAGTGAATGTATCGTTGGCTTGAAGTAAGAAGAGGCAATTTTTGTGACATATGACATGTCTCTTGTATAGAGATGTCACGTTCCACAAGCATATTCATCATGAATTTTTGGTATGCAACCAGTGCTTTATCCTCAACTATATATTGTATTTGCAACTCTTTTCAACATATCTAGATTATTTTTTTATTTTTTCTCAGATTTAGCTGCATATTTAGAAATATAATTCAAAACATTTTTCCTAGAAACAATTGGCTAGTAGTCAATATTGGCATGCCAAATTGCAAGCATAGATGGGCTGTGAATATTTAGGCGATCATCCTTTCTTTTTGGTTTATAGGATTTGTTAGAGTCAGCATTAAATGTCAATGTAGAGGTAAGTTGTTGTTGCCATGATGCTTTATACCAACATTTCAATTGCTCTCTTTTTCTTCTTAAATAAGTATATTTAGAGCATTTTGTGTGCCTTTGAACTTTGTTTAGCAACTCGTCATAATCTATGATTGGATCATTGGTCAGGATTTGGCTTGTGGTAAGTAAGCACGGGTTTTCTTCAGAGCAATGATACATTCTAAACAATCTTTGTGTAGGGAAATGTGGATTCCAAGCTGAAACATATCAATCAAAAAAGTGCCTTGCTATGGTAAGATCATGGTCATTTTGTTAGGGTTAGAGATGGCAGATCTAACAATTAAATGCAAATTTTATATAATAAACAGAGAAACTAAAACATAAACAAAATAAATCATAACACAGAGAATTTAACGTGGTTCACCCAATCCGGGCTACATCCACCAAACCGCAACCATCCAATACTTTTATTATCCAGTAAAAAACCCTATTACAATCCTTTGCGAATAATCGCATTTTTCATCATCCTGAAATACCCATCCGAACCCCCTTTTTACCAAACTTAGAAGCTTCCATATTTTAGGGTTCTACAAAATCGGATTTTTCTTTTTCCATTGATTTTTCCCACTTGGAGACTGATCAAGCTCCACACCATCACAACCTCCCACTTGGAGACTGATCCTGGACAACACTGTTGCACTTACAGCTCCCACTGGAAATAAGTACCTTGGACCCTACTGCTCTGTTATACTTGAATTCAACCTTGAAGGCCAACTGAAACTGAAGAGGAGCTCAGCTTCTCCCTTGGCATTGCCTTCGTAAACATATCTACTAGATTTACATCTGTATGTATCTTGTCCAACTTTACCTGTCCATCCTCCAACACTGACCGAATGAAATGATATCTCAACTATATGTGTTTTGTTTTAGAATGCAAAGCAGAATTCTTTGCAAGATGTATAGCACTTTGGTTGTTTGTAAACAAGTAATTTCCAGCCTGTTGTTTGCCCAACTCATCCATGAAAAGTTGCAGCCATATCATCTCCTTTGCCGCCTCTGTTGCAGCAACATATTCTGCCTCTGTGGTGGATAAAGCAACCACCTTCTGCAATTAAGAAATCCAACTCACTGATGTACCACCAACTGTAAATACATAACCGGTGGTACTCCGCCTAGTATCTATATCCCCTACCAAATCTGAGTCAACATAGCCCTTTAAATCAGTGTTAGAGCCCCCAAAACATAAGCATTTACTGGATGTACCTCTCAAGTACCTGAGAATTCATTTTACTGCATTCCAATGCTCAACTCCAGGATGACTCAAATACCTGCTAACAACTCCTACAGCATGTGCAATATCCGGTCTCGTGCATACCATGGCATACATCAAACTACATACAGCTGAAGCATATGGTACCTTGGACATTTTTTATTCCTCCTCTTGTGTCTTTGGACACATATCCTTAGTCAATTTGACATGACTAGGCAAAGGTGTGCTGACAGCTTTTGCATTCTCTATATGAAATCTCTGCAACACCTTTTCAACATAATTAGCCTGAGATAAAAACAATTTTCTATTTTTCCTATCTCTACGAATTTTCATACCAAGGATTTATTTTGCTGCCCCCAAATCCTTCATAGCAAAAGACTTTGCTAACTGTTGTTTCAACTCTCTTATATGGTCCATGTTAGACCCGCTACAAGCATATCATCAACATATAAACATAAAATAATGTAGCTATTATTATCCAACCTCTTAAAATAAACACAATGGTCAGAATTACACCTGTTGTAGCCTTGCTCCATAAAACGTCAAATTTCAAGTACCATTTCTGAGGTGCTTGCTTCAAGCCATATAAACTTTTCTTCAATCTACACACTAGTTTCTCCTTACCTTTGACCTCAAATCCTTGTGATTGTTCCATATATATTTCCTCTTCCAAATCACCATGGAGAAGGTTGTTTTAACATCAAGCTATTCTAAATGCAAATCTTCAATAGCCACAATACTTAAAACAATATGAATAGAAATCATTTTAACAATAAGAGAAAATATTCCATCAAAATCAATACCCTTTTTATTGCAAATCCTTTACAACTAATCTTAGCTTTAAATCTTTTTCTTACCTCCATCCTCCTCTTTATTTCGCCGATTCATTTGCTTTGTAAAACCTTTTTACTACTTGGGGCAACTTGCATAAATCCAA
>VDFB02042565.1:60901-86759 GCA_007258455.2 Sequoia sempervirens
CATTTGACCAATCAAGAGTATCCATGTCAAGAGCTTCTAAAAGCCATAGAAAACCATGCACATGTGCAGAGCCACGATGTTGCCATTCATATCTATACCAATAATCTTTAGCATGAAAAATATTTTTGATCACCTTCTCATGAAAAATTGATAATCTATGATGCAAATATAAAGATGCTACATGTGGATTCTAAACAACACTATCTATTAGTGCTTTTGTTGAAGGCTTCATCTCTAAACAAGATGTAGTAGAGAAAACATTTTGCAAGTTAGCCCATTTTGTGTCTACATAGCTCAAAGTGAAAAAATTGGTGGGTGTACCAAGTTGTTCGATCATAGCAGTTAGTTGGGCCTGGAAAGAGCTCCAGAAAGAGTGGGTCCCTCACAACGATGTGCCAAATCACATCAACTGATCGGCTAGTTGGTGGTCGAGAGCAACTTGAAGTTGTTGCCTCAAAATAGTCAACGACCTAGGGATTCTATCCTCCATATCCACTCTAACAAAAATAGAGACAGTTTGTTGGTTGCGATGTCTCATAATCAAGTTGTAGAGAAAATATCTAAACCTAACATTTTTTCCAAACCTATGGTCAAAATATCTCATTAGGTGGAGGGCATATTCATGCAAGTGAATTTTAATATTTCTCAGTTGAAGGGGAAGCATTGCCCCAGTGGGGAACAATGTTGGAAAGGCCATTGAAAATAAACCTTCATTGTTGTATTCATTAATAGGAGAAGAGCTAACTTTAGGCTAAGATAAGATATTCTAGTCTTTATTTTCAATTTGCAAGATGTCTTTTATTGCTTGCAGCTCTCGTCTAGCATTTGGTAAGCAAGGAATAAATGATGAAAAATTTGAAGAGCCATTTTCTTCTTGTTCAACATTTGTTGAGTTGGTTGATGGCATTAGGTCTTCACCTAAAACTTGCTCTATTGTATGCAACAAACTAGACACATCAATAGCAACATCAAGTAACATATTAAGAGCCTCAACATCAATCTCAACATCATTGTAGTATTTGTCATATTGGATTTTGTATTTCAATGCATCCATAACATGATGTTTATTAACATAACAATCATAATTATTTCCTTCAATAATGGTCCTACGAACGATAACAACCTCAAGGTCTTGCAGACGGTGCAACAAAAGTTTTGCAATGCTTGAGATATCCTAAGGGAAGCTTATCATGTGACCACTATATTTAAATTGGCCTCCTCTAGCATGGGTAACCTATAAAACCAGAGCCACTCTAGCAATAAGCATCTCTTTAACCTGTGTTAACTTTGAGTAACAATGATTGTGGTCTTGGATCCATTCCATTTGTGGAGCTCAATTGATGGGCACCTTTTTTTAGAATAACACCTTACACATATGGCTTTCGACCCTAACATTCAAGTGTGCATCCCTATGTAGCTTTCCCTACATATTTAGCAAATAGAAAGGTTGGAAAGCACATCTATACAATGTCAAAATAGCTTTACCACAACAAGATAGCTATCGTTGAATATTTCTTTGAGGTATTGTTCTTGTGTTCGTGCAACAGGGGAGCTCCTGTGAGATTGTATACAAGGGTTGGCATTTTCCATTGGGATTGCGTGGTGCAAGGGAGCACTATTACCATTTTCACGTGTAGATGTGGTTGTTGTATCTATCCTTTGTTGTAAGAATTTTTTGCGACGCTTCATGGATATTTCCTCTCTATGCTTCCTATAGTAGAAATAGTTTCGTTGTTGTTTTTTACCCTTTTTAAATTCAACAATTGATTGGGTTGTGCAACTTGACTCTGCCAGAACAACCTATGAGTATACATACAAGCTCAAGTACATTAGGATATATGAATATACATATATACCCATACATACATTGAAAGTGGCAATTATACATAAACATATAACAAAATATATATGTTTATCCTTCTGTATATGAATCAACATCTGTGAAAGACCAAAAAAGGAATGGCATAGGTTGAACATTAGGAAATATTAAATTCTAGTTGAATCTTGTCCCTTTCCTAAAAAAGATATATTTAGGGTTAGTAGTTTTATTGACCTCCATTTATTATTTTAGTTATACCTATGCATCTATGTCGGTGGATGGGTTAACATAGGACCAATTGCAAATTATGAACTTGGTGCATATAAAATAAGTTTCATGGCTAATATATACATGTATAAAAAACATGTACATATACATGTATACATATGCAAACATATATACATGTATACATATACATACATTATACATATACAGTGACATACATATGCACATACATACATATACATACATACACATACATACACATACATATAGGACTTGGGAACCTTGGGATAGGGAGGGTTGGGTAGTAAGTTTGTGCTTGTGCGAGGCTTAATGCATCCTACCATTGTTGCACAATGGGGGCAAGCAAAGCAAAGTAAATGCAAGCGGGCGGAGTAAATGCAATATTGAATGTTGCAGTGTCACAAACTATACTTTGATTAAGATGCATTGTCAAAGCAATCATTTTGGCATTAATTTCATAGTAATTGGGAAAAATATGTTGTCTACACATCTAATCTACGATATTGTAGTATTTCTTTTTGCATATACATACACATACACATATGCATATACATACACATACACATGCATATACATACACATATACATATACATATGCATACATGCATACACATACATACATGTACATATACAAGCATATACATACATATACATATACATATATATACATAGACATATATACACATATACATATACATATAAAATATTGATTGTTGCAGTGTCAAAAACTATACTTTCATTAGGTTGCATTGTCAAAAGAGCTATTGTGCCATTCATTTCATAGCAAAAATGCAAAATTTGTTGTCCTCATATTTGATCTATCATATTTTAGTATTTGTTTTTGCATGTCTATAGACATACACATATGCATATACACATGTATATACATATACATGCATATACATATGTACATATACATATACATATGCATACATGCATACATATACATATACAAACATACACATACATATACAATACGTATACATATATACATATATACATACATATACATGTATATATACATAGACATATATACACATATACATACATATACATACACATATACATATACATATATATACATACATATACATACATATATACATATACATCAAAGCCATCCTTTTATATGATGGAAAATAGGAATGCATATCTAGTTCCACATCTATATGCTTTGTCAAGATGGCCCGTGTAGATGTACACCTAGAAATGAAGAGAATTGGAAACAATAACACCAAATTTGCAACAAGTACAAGATAAAGAAAAACCATACTTACAGAATCAGGATCTGAAGGTCGGGTGGCCATGCCCTCAAAGCCAGACTTCATGGGGAGAACAACGAGGGTTGGCAACAAATCAATAATGGGGACCTCTGCAAACCCATCCACAAAGCTTGCTTCCGTAGACATAGTTCTACGAGCATATTTGTAGTGACACAATGTTGCAATTTGAGTTCACTATTTGACAGCTCTATTTCACAATTAAAAAAAAAGATTAGTTTATTGTAGCATCCAAATGCTAATTGCTGCACAACTTACAAATATCAATTTCTAGCCATTCCATTTTTAATACTGTTTAAAGAAGACAAGATACAATAAGAAGAATAGAAATCCACTTTTAATGGTTTGCAAACACCAGGGGATACATCAAGAAGAATAAAAATAATAAATGCACATGCATGTACCCTCATATGTATCTCTCTATCTTTCAAGATGCTTATATGTGTGTGCATGCAGGTTTTTATTATTTCTACATATATATATATGTATGTGTGTATGTATGTATTTATGCAGATTGTAAATTTTACTATGTTATGGAAAGAATCATATGGTGCAATAATTTTTCCAAAAATGCATATAACATCATAGCCTTAATTGTAGATTCAGCCTACGTTGCTTGGTATTCAATATTATGGGAAAAATAATCATGCAAAATACCAATGCAAAATGACTTACAGATTCCATAGCACAGTAGTTTGGTAAACCTCTATTTTGTTAGACAAGAGAGCCAAGGAAGATGATTCTTACAATACTATAATTTTAAAGCAACACTACTATGGATCTTTTGGCAATGCAACTTAATCAATATATTTTCATGCCTTAATAACAAAAGAAACAACAACCATTACTGAAGAATCAAACATATGTCATGCTTTAGTCTTTTCCTAATAGTTCTTTTACAATTTTCCTATCTATCTATAATATTTAATGGAAAATAATTGAGCTTGAATGTAGAATATATGCATGTATATATGTGCAGAAATAATCAAGTACATATATGCATCAAGAAGTTCCCCTTTATGAACACATTTACAAACACACACACATAAGCATATATATGTATCCATATGTACATATGTATATATGTGTTTATATACACATGACTATATCTAAATACTTGAGTATAGTATTTTTTTTATCACCATATAACTCTTGAGCTTGGAATTTATGAAGACAAGAAACATCCAAATTGTTTTTCCCATCAATTAACCAACTGGGAAGGCTGAAAATTCAAACTTTTTTGGTTGCTTATACCATATTTTCTACTCTGAAGTTTGGCATTAGTATAGGCAGAAAAAGGGTTGAATTTGAAGCCTTCTCAACCAATCAACTGAGGGAAAATCTAGTCTAGATGCTTACTTGCATTTTGGGGACCCTAAATCTTTTTATGTAAAAAAACTTTGTTGATTTATTTGAACTTATAAGCAGAAAACAAAATTTGAAACATAATGATACAAGATTCAACCTACATCCTTTACTGGTAAATATCGAAGACAAATAGAGAATTGTATAACAGGTATTAGACACATCCTTTACTAGTTTCTCAATTGAAAATTCAAGCAACATAATTTCCCACTAAATATTATATCTATAAAATCAGAAAATTGCAAAACAACTATTAAAAGAAAAGCTAAAAATTATAGCTAAATCACAAATGAGTTGGAACCCACAATAAACATTCTCGTAGAAGGAAAGTAGGTTGTGTAAAACTTGGTTTTTCAATTCAAATTTGAAGCTACATTGTTTGGTACAAAACCCATATTAAATAGAACTCATAAAGCCAATGAGCACAAATAATATGTGCAGCCTCCCCATAATGGCATGGGCTTAATTAGCAATTCAAGCTACATCACCTGGCAATAATTTTTGTAGTCAAATAGATAATTTTCAAAAGAGATATTGCACAACAAATCCTCTTGCCAGCCAAGCCGACAAGGAACCCACTCGAAAGCTCAAACAGATAAATTGAATAGATCATAAAATATCTATATTAGAAATAATAACACTTACCAGCTACCAAACAAATTTTATGTCCATCATGTTCATAATTTGTAAATGGTTCTATGTTAATGTGTCCAACAATACAATAAAAAATACAAACCCTAAGCATATTTATTGAGCAAACAAATAAGGTTCAACTACAATTTCTCCTATGGTAATGGGTAGAAGACCAAAAATGGACAAAGATAAACCCATTCACATCCTGAGCAAGCACCTGTCAGAAAATATGCACATTATGTGAAAGTTGGACAGTAGGGAAAAGAGTATCACACAACATATTGGTGCAAGAAAAGCAATCTATGTAACAATTGTTAGAGCTATTAGGATGATACTCACAAATTAGATGTATGTCATTCTCTAGTGTTTTCCTTATAGTTTTTTACAATTTTCCTATTTCTCTATAATATTTAATCCCAAACAATGCAGCTCGAGTTTACAACATATTCATGTATATATGTACATATATGTGTACATATATGTATAACATATACATACATGTTACCTTAAGAGAAATTGTACTCAAATGTTGGTCTATTGTTTTGGTTGTCTGTGTGTATACCTATTTCACAAATTTGTAAGAGATTATCATTTTGTATGGATGTAGAAATTGCACTTAAAACTTCCTTCTTCCGTCAAAAAATATGGTGATGGTTGGTTATTTGTACGTTGTTGGTCTATTGTTTTGATTTTTTTTGTGTACCTTTAGCATTGCAACCATTACCATGGGAGAAATTGTAGTTATCTATGTGTAGGGTTTAGCGTTGTATGAAAGCATTAACATATTGGAGGTAAAATTACTTTGGTGGTTGTCCAGTATTATTCTAGTAGGTCTTTTACAATTTGTCTATTTATGGTGACGTAGCTCAAATTTTTAATGAAGCTTGTGTGTTTTTGGAGAACATAATTCTACAAATTTCTACAAATAGAACCACACATATAATCTATGTGAAACTAAACGGAATCATTGAGATTATGTTCAAAGCAGTTGGTTTTACAGATCTTATAAACTCTTCTCATGCAAAGAATTAAAAACTAGTTATCCCATAGAAGAATAAGAATACCTCACCTGGTTGTGCATACACAACACTAATAATTGAAAGAGCCTTTTCATCATCTGTGTATATCTTTGGTGTTGCAGCCATTACCATAGGAGGAATTGTAGCTATCTGTGTGCAAGGTTTAGGGTTGTATGAAACCATTGACATACATACATACATATACATATATATGCATACATACATACATGCATACATATGCATACATACAATAGTGGTTTACAATTCCTGAGAGGAACGGATTTTAGCTGAAATCACATATTTTTAGAAAATATAATGATTTAAGCCTTAAAAAGTTCCATTTTAAGGATTCCAATTGAAGAGGATTTGATCAAATCACCTTAGATCAAACCCCCTTGGATAGAACCTCAAGCTAGTTTTAAACCATACCTATAAATGCGTCTCCTTTACACCTATCAAATGCTGATAAAAAATCACTTTTGATTTAGCTTTTGGGGATCAAATGAATTCATTTAAAATTTATTTCAAATGATTATGGTATTCCTCGAACAAGTTATCCAATGAATATAATTTTAATATTTTTTGGTTTTGTTATGTATTTGTTTTTAAGTTTTATTAAACATAGGTTTTCATCGAAATGAATTTCTTTGTTCTTCACATGTGGAAAAATAGAAGATTATCAAAAAAAATTAAAAATATGATTGCACCAGATAATTAAAGTCCTTGATCCAACAAAAATAAAATAAAATAAAAATTTTGACATATACAAAAAAGTTACGATTATGCACGACTGTGTCTCAATTGTAATTCGCTTTGACTTTGAAACTTGATTAAGGAAAAATATTCAATAAAACTATCTAACCAAGTGGAAGCACTAGATATCAAGAGTTAAAAATCTAAATTTGAAAGAATTAGAATTTTATCCTTCATGAAAAAAAATTATGCTATCTGGTGTCGTACTTTTAAAAATGTTGTTTTCTCAAAAATCAATTTTCGTGGGAGATGGAAAAAGAAGTGCAATTTGATTCCAAAAATTTTAAAATATATATTTTTAGAATCTACAAACAAAATTTGATGAGACTCTAGTTTGCACCATCTTCAAATTCCTCACGGTTTAGCTGCTATAGGTGCCCGAATGTGAAGATTTAGTTAAAAATAATAATTTTAGTGTCCAGTTTGGCCAAAAATTGTAAACCACTATTATGGATATATATCTCTACATCTTTCCTGCCATATATATGTTGTGGTTTTTATTTTCAATGAAGCTTGTGGGGTTATACTCTTTTATACATGGGTGTTTTGCATAAATAATTAATTTATTGTTAATGTCTTCTTACTATATGTCTTTGTATAAAAAGAGTTACATTATTTTTCATTTTGTATTATACCAAAATGGGGGAATTGTAACAGAGCTATTAGTAAAACATACATACATATATTTATGCATATATACATATCTATAAACATATATATGTATGTATGTATGTATGTATGTATGTATGTATGTATTTATGTATGTATGTATGTATGTATGTATGTATGTATATACACATACATACAATACATCAACCCATCTGCGAATTGGATTTTCTGGCTCTAATTATTGTTCCTTTTGATAGCAAGTTTGAGGGTTTTAACACTGGTGTGCTGCAAAACCTGTGAGAAAATATATGTATAGACACATGTGTATACATGTGTGTGTGTATACATATATATATACACATACATATACACACTTAATCGATACTCCAACCTACATTACTGTTATTCTAATACCTCTTTTAGAATTTATCTATTTCTCTATAATATTTAGTGTGAGGTGATGTAGCTCAAATTTTCAATTAGTTTGGTCGAGTTATACTCTTTTCTACATGGGTTTTTTGCATAGATGATTAATTTTTTGTTAATATCTTCTTGATATATGTTTCTATCTCTGAGGTTAAACATAAACAAATCGTGTTCACGACTCGATTGACAAAAATCTCGTCAAAAACTTCAAACAAATAACAAATACTCTACATATCTATATATTTGCAATTTCTCCATCCATACAAAACCATAACGGCAGATATCCATGGAAAATGACTTACAGATTCTGGAGAAAAAGAGTTTTAACATAAACAATAAAGAAACCATTTATCCAAAACACCCAAGTAAAATGACCTATAGATTGCACAATGCCACAGTTTTAAAACCCTCCAATCTACCATAAAATGGAGCAGAGGTCGACGATTTCATTTTTACAATAGTCCACTATGAAACCAATAGCACAATGGCTCTTTCAACAATGCAACTTAATCAATATACTTCCTCACACATTACGCACAAAATCCGAGCTACATTCGCTAGAATTCAATATTATAGAGAAACAAAGAAATTGTAACACACCTATTACACAACAAATACTATTCAAGGCTCGACTGATGAAAATCCCATCATAAACTTCAAACAAATAATAAACCCTCTATATATCCATATATATACAATCGTTCCTATCTTAATCTACAATTGGGCAATAAAATTACCAACCCTAACCATTTTAATGGAAGAACCTAGATTCAACTACTATCGCTCCTATGGTAACGGGTAGATAAGCCCAAAAATCCATAGAGATAACTACAAACAACAAACGAGCAACAAAAAAACTACAAACCCTAACCACATTTCATGATGAAACAAAAAAAGATTCAAATGCAATTTCTCCACCCACAAAAAATGATAACTCTAGACATCCATGCAGAATGGCTTACAGAATCCAGACAACAAAAATAATCTATACAAAACACCCATTTAAAATGACTTACAGATTGCGAAGAACGATAGCTTTAAAACCCTCCAATCCAGCACAAAAAGCAATGAAACCTGATGATTTTTATAGTTTTCCCCTATGAAACAAACCAAGGAACCAAAAGCGACAAATATTACAATAGTCTGCTATCAACCCAACACCACAATGGCTCTTTCGACAATGCAACTTAATCAATATACTTTGTCACACATTATGCAACACATCAGTGTTCAAACCCTCAAACCTACTATCAAAATGAACAATAAGCAAAGAACGAAAGACATACATAATAAATTCATTTTTTGCAAAAAACCCATGCAAACTAACTTACTAATTCCATAGCTCAATAATTTTAAAACCCTCCAACTTGCTAAAAAATGGAGTTGAACGCGATGAATTTAACAATAGCTTGCTATGAAACCAACACCACAATGGCTCTTCCGACAATACAACTTCATCAAAGTATACTCTCCCGCACGCTAGCATTCAATATTGCATTTACTTCATCCACCACCATCATGCAACAATAGGGAACATTGGGCCTCGTGCCAGCAAATACTTGCCATTCACATTCCTTATATCTAGCACACCATTCTCGACCACCACCAACCCACGTAATTACCAATGCCCATGTCACCACACAAAAAAAATGGTGGCCTCCCCGCCACTCGGGAAACCCCCATCACCAGCAAATCCAATTCGCAGCTAGGTTGACGAAAATCCCAGCAAAAACTTCAAACAAAATAGCCTATCAGCTAGTTATAAGTATTAAAGAAAATTCATGACTTCAATAATATAACAATGAAATGAAATAAAATATTTTAATAATGTTCATGAGGTCAAAGAAGTCTATGGGACCCAAGATCAGTACAAGGACCACTAACAAAAAAGCTTTAAACAGTTTGCCAAACTTTGTGCAAGATCAGTCTATGAATTATCTTACTTTATATTTGAGATGGCCTTTCACAACCATATCAAAAGTAGTAATTGAAGTAGTGTTCTTCCTTTTTTTTTGTTTGTAACATACTTGTAGAGTATTGCTACAATGAGAATGGTAGTAATATTCGTATGAATCAAAACAATTAATTTGCAAGATAATTTGTATGTCAATTTTATTCTTTCATATTTCTTACATTAATTCTTGTGAATTGCATATGCTTAGAGTTCGTCCTATTTTAACTAGAATTTGTGTATGATTACTTATTAATATCTATGACACAAGAATCTAGGTTTCCATGTTTGATTGCTTTTGTTTCTATATGCACAAAAAATTACATACAAGGCTCCACTTGTGTGGATGGGTGATTGGGTGTTAGTTATGGTTAAGACAAAAGAAAGTGAAGTGGAGGTCATTGTAGATGGATAAATGGGTGGTTGAGTTGACCTTGAGGGTGAGGTAGCAAAATATGAATATGGGGCATTGGTTTTCTAGGTTGAGGTGGAGTTCTAAAAATAGGGGGATTGTGATATGTGTAAATTGTTCTTCTAGAACATTAATCTAATCAAATAGGATGGTGATAGAAGCAAAAAAATATATATATAATTTTTGTGTTAAGTCTAAGTGAATCTCTTAGCACACCAAGCTTTAAAGAAAATTTTTTTTCTCATTCTTGTGCTAAGTGTAAGTGAATCTCTTAGCACACCAAGCTTTAAAACTGTCTTTAAGGATGTTTTAAATGTTGTAGCTACTTTTAAATATGATGGAGTATGCTTATGTTTTCTCATCTTATTAAATTTTGTTTGTGTAGTGAAGTGTTTCAATCCTTTTGTAAATTCTTTTATGGTCTAATGACATGCTTTTTATGTTTTTTTTGTTTTAAATAAATCAATCAAACTAACAAAGAGCATAAAGATATATTTAATCTAAATATGAAATATAATGCACTTAATCTATATATTGGAAATAAATAAATTAAATCAACTTTAATCCTAACAAATAAAAATAAATCTCATTTTCATTTTTTGTCAATAAATGAATTACAAGTTACTAAATTAATTGACTAAAATAAATAGAAACTCTAATTAAATACACCTAATTGATTAAATAGATTTAATTAATTTAATGTAATTAATCAACTATACAAAATCAACTAATTAAATACAACTAAGATATGACTTTATGTAAATAATAGAGAAAAATTAATTATTTTCTAGAAATTGTATTTGTAATTTATAATTGATATTTAAAAATAGCAAGCAAATAAGTCTTCTAGAAGTAAAACCACATGCAACAATATAATCCTTCAAGAGACACTATATTACAAATTCATTTCTTGTCTTCAATAAACCAAAATTTCTTATATAATTTTAGTGCACTGAAGATATGTTTTCCTTTGAGTTGTTTGCAAAGGTTCTTGAGAAGTCGTCCTACAAGGAAAACTTTCCTAGGATTCTAAAAATAAAAAATGTTGGTGTTATATGCTAAGAAGATCTTTTCACAAAGAAAAATGTATTTAAGCTAATCAAAACATTTACTCAAAAGCACATTTAGATAAATCTATAAGTGATGAAAGTGATGAGTTGAGATCATGACTTGATTTATCCCAATCCTATTGGATTTTGATTTGCAAGGATTTAATTCCTAGAGTGAAGTGGGGGATGATCCTACAAATTAGCTAGTAATGCAATAACATCATAAAAGGCATAAAGGAAAATATATATCTAAAATAATTTATACATTTGAAAGTGAAAAGCTTCTATTAGATATACACTTCTATTTAGATTGAATAGGGAAAATGTGTATTGTAGATGTAAGATGAAAATTTAATATACTTGTAATATATAGAATGTCTAAAGCAAGTCAATGATAAATTTAAGAAATCCTCCCTAAAAATTTATATAAACATGAGAAATCCTAGCCTAGTACATTAATTATTTTGATGAATCTATGCTTATTTTGAGGGAGAAACAATATCCATAGTGAATCTATGCACTTTGTACAACAATATTATTTTTTATTAGCAAATTAAAGATCAATGCATAAAAAATAAAATAATTTGTTTAGAAAATTATCAAAGGATTCAAATAAATAAAAGAATTTATTGGGTGAACTATTGATTGATTTTAAAATATCGCATAATTTAAGTGATAAAATATCAAATGACACAAATTGATAAAGATCAATTTATTTGGTGAATTGTCAACTTGAATTAGGAACAAATTTACACCATCTAATTACCAAGGATTCAAAGGTTGTTGTTCCATTCTGAGAGATAAATTATATCAAATTCACTATTGAGGAAATAAGTCCCAAACTTAATAATCAATTGTATGATTTGTTTAAATCAAGGGTTGTAACAATTTGTGGTCAATATTGTACAATGTTGTAGGTGGTAAGATTGTATGGACCTTTATATAAAAAATAGGATATAAATTAGTTTGTTTAGTAAATTTGCATCATCAAATGAAAATGATGAATGGCTTAAGGTGTATTATAGGAAGAAAATGTAACCTACCCATTTTTAGGGATAAAAGTTTGAAAATAGACCTAGTGAATAGAGAAGTGTCAATTGCTAATTCATTAATGGAATACATTGTAGAATTTATTTATGGTATTGATATTTTAATTACAATGTTAATATAACTTCATGTTCATTCATGTCACCATAATAGATTTCAAACTAATATGGTGCTAGCTAGATTTGTGTGAATATGGCCCAAGGATGTCACCATGTATCAAGCATGCATTATGTCAATTATATGATCATGTTTTATCTCACAAAGGTTGTCATGTGGTACACATGTATAGAATCATAATATATGGTTATTAATATTTCATGTGTCACACACCTATGGTCTAACTAGACACCAATATTTGTAGCCATGTGTAGGGCACAAGGTTCATGTGAGCAGCACTTGTTGTGTTGTTATGTATAAAAACTATATGTAAAGGTGTGAGGATAGTGTTGTGTGTAGGTGTGCAAGCACTATGACACATGTGTTAAAAGTAAATTTGATTGCACATATGAAGCTACTAAATAAGACATGTAAGGTTGTAGTAAAATTATTTGTTCTATCTTCAGTAGTAACAATCCATATTACATTAATAATAAGAAGGAAACTATGGATATAAGTGCAAAATAATGTACAACTTATCCTAATCTACATACTTGTTGGACTTGACTATCCAAAAGAGTTGATGGTTGTCATGATAATTATAAGTGGTAGTAGTGGTAGTGATGTTGTCCCTCATTGCTAGTTGTGAAGACATCAAGTCCAATTATGTATGACGGATATTCATAAGCTCTAATATACTAGGAAAATATAGTTTAAGGAGTTCCATATTGAATATTAGGTGCAAAACCAAGTATTATGGAAGGTTGATAAAGAATATATTATCATCAATTGCATGGAGAATGTGTAATTATCATAACATAGAGAATTAATCTTCTCATGTGACCTCTTGAAGCATTCATTTTCAAGATGCAACCAAAATTTGGTGCCAACTTGAAATGAATGTGGTCTATGGTGTTTTGCATGACACTCTTTGAATTTCTATTGTCGATGTATATTATATCTACCAAATTCATTACTTTGCACATATTATATGTGTTATAGAAACTTTTTTTCCTTATCAATCCAATTCTTGTGAACTCCACTCTAATGTAGATGGTATGTAATAGGATATTTCAAGGGGTGTTAGATTTTGGAATCCAACAAATATCTAGAAAGGATCATGTCCTATAGAATTATGAATAGCTATATTATAAGCATGTTGTACATGTAGACCTAATGTTATCATCCCAAGTATAATCTAGTGTGTACTGTTATAGATGTGTAATAGATGCACAAGAGTGTGGTCAACCATATCCATACATATGACCATATGTCTACCAAGGGAAGGTTGTAGACCCATCTAGTTATATTTCTAACATGGTCCAAAAAGTCTACGAAAATTAAGTGACAAACCACATGGGCCACAGCCTAAAATAATCAATCTACGTAATATGAAACAAACCCAAAAATTAGTAAAGAGAAGTATGGTTTAGACAATGATAAGGATTTTCCTAAATGTGATTTGATGATCATATTATAAATTTCATCTACCAAAACAAATACTAGAGTCATTTAATTGCTTTATTGTAGGTCATCTATTAGTGCTTTATTGTAGGTAGTTCATTTGAAAGGAATCCATGTTGGTACATTACCAAGATTTCATTGGAACCAAGAGAGGGGTGTAAAGGATAAGTTCCTATTTACAAGCTTGGAAATGGTGCAAGGAATAAAATACTTGATCTAGCACTCAATGCTACATGTCCATAATTTTAAAAGCTATGAGAAGTGTTGTTTAAACACTACCAATATCTCGATAATATTGAAGTATCTAGCTTTTGGCATAATGCACTTCCTAGATTATTTTCTATCAAGGTAGGTCTTATAGAACACACAAATGTCTAATCTCCAATAGATAATCTTATTAGACATGAAAACCTTGCCAAATTATTTTCCTTGCAAGGGCTTGGTGTAGGTTTTTGTGAATTACACATTTGTTGGAAAGAGTGGTTCATAGTCAAAGAAGTCATGGTCTCATGATTCTAGTACTATGATAAGTGTGTTAAAGTTTGTAGTTAGCTAAGGCAATAAGTTTCCTTGAATTTTTCATTCCCTTTCTATGCTTGATGATAGGATGGAGCTATTATAGGTATGTTTTCCACCTCATGTGGCATGTGTTTTCTAGTTTTATTTGTGTATAAAAATAAAGTGGCTTATGATCTAAACAAATGATTCTCTCCTTTTTATTCTCATTGCTTATTAGCTTACACAATTGTGTAAAACTCATTTTCATAGGTGGGCAACATTGAACAATGTTATTAAAATTATCTATGTATACATAACTATAATTCCATGCTATATGAGTAAAACATCATATGCATGATTAGATGCATCCATCTAAATCCCAAAGGGGTGCATAATGTATAGCATTGTGAGGATATGAATTTCATAGAGCTGCTATTTGATCTCCATAAAAGTGAATTAATGTTTAGTAGTCCCTGATAATGATATCTTACAGTCTCACATGATCTAGTTGAGTGACTATATTTCTATGCTACATGAGTACAATATTGATTGCATAATTAGATGCATTAGTCTATATTTCAAAGGGATGCATAATGTCTAGAATTGTG
The DNA here is from genome assembly GCA_007258455.2 of Sequoia sempervirens. NCBI lineage: Eukaryota > Viridiplantae > Streptophyta > Pinopsida > Cupressales > Cupressaceae > Sequoia > Sequoia sempervirens. Next base: position 76,177 of record VDFB02042565.1, read on the forward strand.
AGGATATACATTATAAAAATATGATACTTGAGCTCCTTAAAAATGCATTTTTCTTTAGGTTTCATGATAATGGTATCTTGGAACACATGATCTAGTTGAGTGACTAGGTGATGTGCAAGAATCCAAGTACAAACCTATTGTTTAAAAGTTAGCAAGTTTAAGAAAGCTATAGAATTCAATGAGACCACAATGTTGGCCAATATTAAATTTCCTTGATACTAGTGGCATGCACATGAATACTAGATCAATTGGTTGATTATGTAGCCAAGGTAATATATCCACATGGTGCCAAATTTCCATTTATTAAGGTTGGATTTTAGCTTGTTTTGGTGTAGTGTATCTAGTATGTGGAAGTACTCCTCCATATGCTCTTTCCAAGTCCTATTATAGATGAGGATGTCATCTAAATACATAATGTAAAAGGAGTTAGTGAAAGGTTGAAGGTTTTCATTCATCAAGATCATGAATGTGGCTAGATCATTGATTAACTCAAAGGTCATAAGGTCATCCACTCGTGTAGTCAAGTTCCTAAGTTTTAAAACCATTTTTCTTTAAAATATATTCAATATAAAGTAGTACTTGATGATATGGTATCTTGATTTGAGGTTGATTTGAGGTTGATGTGGCTTCCTAAGAGCATATGATAAAAATAAATCAAGCAATTATTAATTAAAAATTGTCTAAATTTTTAAAAAATTATTGCATTAGTTTAAGAATCCAAGGAAACTTCAATTATTATTCAATTTTTCGTTGATACTTCTAATTCATATTGTACATGACATGGGAAATATTTTATTTAGTACATCAATTAAATTTTTAAGTAAAAAAAAATAAGAAACTACAAGATAATTTCTTAATTTTCTTTGATTTAGGATAGGGAAGTGTTTTTTTTTGGAATAGACAAGTTCCCTGTGCAATCATTTGAACTATTTCCTATTATAATTGTGTTTCATAAAAATGAGGTTGTCTCAATAGACAAAATAATCTTTTTATTTTCTTGGTGGGTTTTCTTTTGACTCTCTTAATGAAGCATAGTACTTGTATAGGTGGTATACCACTTATGTTGATTTGGTGGGGTGATCAAGTAGATTATTAAGTAAAGGAGGTGGAGGGAACTCATTTCACATGTTCACATTTTCTTTAGAAGCATGCCTAAGGTTACATAGGAACATTCAATGAACATATCATACAAGTACAAGAAAGAAAGAAGTTGGCTTGAATTATATATATATAAACCACTTAAATTTGTGTTAAATGATAAAAGTATACTACACCATAGCTTAATCATTATTTTCTTTCTATAAACATTTCTATTGAATCTTATTTAAGAAAAATCCTGAAGCTCTCAACTCTTCAACATAAGTTTGTCCATCAAAGGCACTACCTAGATCAAGGTCAACAAATTTCATAATACTTTTTAGTCAATTCACTAGGTTAGGTTTCATTAGAATAGACAAATTTCTCTATCCAATTTATTTTTTTAAATGATTCAACTCCATTCTTAGCTCTCATAATATCTTAACAATTTTTTTCCAACAATTGTTTTAATACCCTTGGTATATTCCATGGAATGAGACTCTAATGTCTTTTCTATCCTTTACTTTAATGTATTAGAGCTCTACTTGAATGAAGAGGTACTCCTATGTTTAAGGATGAACATAGTTCCATTTATGGATGATATTCATGATAATATATGTACCATTTTTTATAATCAAAAGGCTATCAAAATTAGGGGAAACTCATTAGTTAGATTTTCTAAGCATAAACAACTCCCAAATATCAGTATTGCCTCCTCTTAAAACCCAAAACATGACTTCGCTTGTGTTACTTTGTATATTATCTATATGAGCACTTCTCTCAAGAAACTTGAAGCTGAAATGGAATCAAATTAGGAGAAATATGTAGGTTTTATATGTTCAATAATGTAAATCACAATTACTTGAATGGATAGGATCATTTATTAAGTTTTTATACTTGATTTTATTTATCTCATAATTTGTTTGACTCTATTTAACTCATTTTTTATTTTTATGGGTACAAAATAAAATAAATATATTTTAATGCAATGTAGTAAATCCTAGTCAATGACCACATACCATGGCTTCTAGAATCTAGTCAATTTTAGTTTTTTATTAGTATATTTCAACTACAAATTGTACAAATTATGGGAACTCTAATAGCATGTTAAAATATATGACTACAATTCAATGAATTTGATAGATGGTTTGTAATTTTTCCCTATCAACTAAATTTTTAAATTGATTTACTAAGAATGGTCATTGATGTTGAATTTTGATTGTAACTTTTTTCTTCTATTACCAAATTATACTGGTATGTACAATAATTAGATATAACATAAACACTTCTCAGATGTATTTTTAGATATAGAGATTGAATGGTCACAATTTAATTGTTGAAAGATGTTTTAGTTCTTAAAAAATGATAACCAATTATATTGTGTCAAAATAGAAGATTGGAAAAATTATAAAAAGAGAGACACAAGCACAAGCGATAAGCCTCAAAAGCTTTCATATGCTTAGCATTCTTTGCTCTAAAATCCATTCAAGACAAAATCACTATTCATCTAGAAGAAAGATGTGGCATTCAATTTGTATTGAGTAATATATTTGTAATTGTGACTATTTTTGGATTCATATTATTATGTTTGGTAGATGTGTGTTTAACCTACTCAATTATTATATATGGTTACTATTTATCTAAAAAAAATGCAAGTTCCAATTTGTTCCATTTTAAACTTATTATGTTCACTTAATAGAGGGGAAGTTTCATCTAATTGTGATGAATGTGATAACTTAGAAGGGTATGATATAACTCTTGTGATATTGGATTTATCTTCAACTATTTTTCGTAATTAAATTGACTAAAACTCTAACTTCCATGATCTTTTTGACCAATACCCATAAAAATTTTGTCATCTTTCATGTCATTGAAGATTTGGATATGGGTAAAAATAACCTATCTCTAACAAAGGTCTAGAAGTGATCACAAAACCATCAACATGTCTATTGAACTTGTGGGTCCAATCACTAGTCATTAATTATGTGAGACTTTTGAATGTCTTTGAAAATTATCATTAATGTTAATACACTAAAATATCTTCAAAATTATTTCTTTACCATAAAATCATAGAAAATTACTATTTAAAACTAATAACTATAAAAAAAACCAATAAATACAAATATTTATGATCAAAATAATAGAGAATAACTCTAAAAATTATAAATATGAATGCTTGAACAACATGACCATGATTGTCAAGAGTGGCAAGATGTGATGATTAAGGAGTGGCATGAAGTGATGGTTAAGGTTTTATTGTTGAATCTTTATATTGAGAATGAAGTTACGCATTTGTCACCTCACGGACTCATAACTCCCAGTCAAAAACCTTTAACGAGTCAAAAACATAAATACCCATGAAAATTTGTACATATCAAACTTTTTTTTAAATGATGTCACTACCTAGTTTTAAATTTAACTGAAAACATGGGCGTGGTGGTGCTGCAAAGCACGGCCTTGCAGGCATTTCTGGCATACAAGCAGGATCTTATACCGAAGAGCACCCAACTGCAAATTTGAACTTTCCATCTGCTGAAACGACAGGAGACCTAATTTAATTGAAAGTTATTTTGAATACTGAACAAGGAAGAGAATAAACCATTAATTTATGTCTACCTTAAGCTGAATGGTGTACCAGACTATGCCCTCGGAGACGAATGTAGAAGCGTTCATCACATCCAGATTATCTCGCTCGAACAACACTAATACATCAGAAAAGATAAATGGCGGAGATTCTACTGTGATCACCACCTCTGTCTTTGCCACTGCACTGATATTTACCCTCGCATCAAATAAAATTCCATGGCTTTGCTCCAAATGCTGTTCAAATTTGGGATTCGGTAGCCCATCCCTAGGTGCTTGGGAAATTTGTCTGATCGCTAACAGTTCATCTCTTTTTCTCGCTAGAATCTCTATTTGCTTCCGCAGTAAGGGAATATATTCCAGCACTCCGCATACAACCGCAGGTATGCACAATTTCTTCTGCAAAAAAACAAATACTAAAGCTAAATTTAAAACATAAATCAAGATGTGACCTTAGATTTGAGACCCGGTCAAAAATTAGCGATAACAGCTTTCTACAATCTATAATGATAATTGTTTGAAGTTTTCTGGATTTGATTGTGTGAATATTTTTTGCATAATGTTTGGGATCACACTGTGATCCATCATCATGATGAAAATGAGAGTTCAAGAATAAGAATGATTAGTTGCAGACCAAGAATGCATAAAAAGATATGGGGGATATCTTTTTATGCATTCTTGGTCTGCAACTAATCATTCTCAGAAAACTATTCACAGAATCAAATCCAGAAAACTTCAAACAATTACCTCATCAATAAGTAAAATTACCGTTGTGTTTGCATGGGGAAGTAAAGATCCCAGCGTTGCGAAAAGTGCATTCAATTTATTACGCCGCCGCCGCTCATTGATGTTGTGGCGAAGCTTCTTAAGATCTCTACTCTCCTCTTCTCTACATACGAACTCCTCATCTTCGTCGACTACTTGTTGCTGCAGGATTTCAGGGCAATTTGGGAGCTAAAGGAATTCTCGCAGAGCACACATTGTTCTACCACAACAAAGATTTCATTCAGACATCTTACCACAAATTTGTAGGCTAAAAAGAAGTGTAGGCGATGTGGGACAAAATAGCGCGTGCTAGGCTTGAATCAGCACGGGCATTTTGCTGTCGACCACGAGCTGTGAACCGACCAGAGCTGACATGGCACCAACTGAACTGCCCGCACTAACATAAAGCAATAAGTCTTTTTAATCCTACCACTCAATCTATCTGTATCTTTGCTTTCATTCAATTCTCTTTATAAAACTTTTTCTTCTCCTCCCTCTGAAGTTTCCTTGAAGTTTCCTTCATGGTGCTTTTTTCTATAACGCCAAATATAAACCATCTCGTCTACAGAAATGGCGAGAAAAAAAATTATGTGGTCTTATTTTACAAAAGGAAAAGAAGCATTACAGCTCCACCTTCAAAGGATAAGATCATTTTTATTAAATTTGCAAATTCTTATAAAGTAAATTCATGACTTCAATAAATGAATGAAATGAAATATTTTAATAACATCTACGAGGTCAAAGAAGTCTATGGGACCCACAGCCCCACCTCCAAAGTATAACATCATTTTATTAAATTTGCAAATCATTATAAAGTAAATTTATGAAATATTTTATGCTTTTGGATTAGATTGTGTGCCAATTTATGAATCATGATAGTATGGATTTGATTCAAAAATTGGCACACAATCTAATCGAGAAGCATAAAAATTGTTTGATAATATGGATTGTGGAAATCTAATAGCATAAATTTATGACTTCAATAATATCGCAATGAATGAAATGAAATATTTTAATAACATCTATGAGGTCAAAGAAGTCTATGGGACCCACAGCCCCACCTCCAAAGTCTTGATCATTTTATTAAATTTGCAAATCGTTATAAAGTAAATTTATGACAATTTTTATGCTTCTGGAGTAGATTGTGTGCCAATTTTTGAATCATGATAATATGGATTTGATTCAAAAATTGACACACAATCTAATCCAAAGACATAAAAACTATTTGATAATATGGATTGTGGAAATCTAATAACATAAATTTATGACTTCAATAATATCACAATGAATGAAATGAAATATTTTAATAACATCTATGAGGTCAAAGAAGTCTATGGGACCCACAGCCCCACCTCCAAAGTATAAGATCATTTTATTAAATTTGCAAATCGTTATAAAGTAAATTTATGACAATTTTTATGCTTCTGGAGTAGATTGTGTGCCAATTTTTGAGTCATGATAATATGGATTTGATTCAAAATTTGGCACACAATCTAATCCAAAGGCATAAAAATTGTTTGATAATATGGATTGTGGAAATCTAATAGCATAAATTTATGACTTCAATAATATCACAATGAATGAAATGAAATATTTTAATAACATCTACAAGATCAAAGAAGCCTATGGAATCCGAGATCAACACATGGGACCCAAGATCAACATAGAACCACCAATAGAAAAGTCCTAAATAGTTTGTAAACCTTTGAATTATCTTACTTTAGATTTGAGAGAGCCTTCACAACCATGTCAGAAGTAATAATTGAAATAATGATCTTCATTATTTTTTGTTTGTAACATACTTTGTAGAGTATTGCTACGATGAGAATGTAGTGATATTCATATGAGTCAAAACAATTAATTTGCAAGATAATTTGAATGTCAATTTTATGCGTTCACATTTTTTATGTTAATTCTTATGATTTGTATATGTTTAGAGTTCATCTTATTTTTACTAGAATTTGCGTATGGTTACTTCTTAACATCTATGTCACAAGAATCTAGGTTTCCAAGTTTGATTGTTTTTTCTATATGCACAAAAATTGGCATACAAGGTTCCACTTGTGTGGATGGGTGATTGGGTGTTTATAGTTATGGTTAAGACAAAAGAAAGAAGTGGAGGTCCTTGCAAATGGATAAATGAGTGTCGAGTTGATCTCGAGGATGAGGTAGGAAAAGATGAACATGGGGCATTGGTTGTCTAGGTTGAGGTGGAGTTCTAAAAATAGGTGGGATTGTGATGTGTAAATTATTCTTTTAGAATATTAATCTAATCAAGCAGGATGGTGAAAGGAGCAGGAAAAATCTCTTCTTGTAATTCTCGTGTTAAGTCTAAGTGAATCCCTTAGCACATCAAGATTTAAAGTTGTCTTTAAGGATGTTTTACAGATTGTAGTTATTTTTAAATATGATGGAGAATGTTTATGTTTTCTTGTCTTGTCAAAGTTTGTTTGTGTAGTGAAGTGTTTCAATTCCTTTGTTTTATTTTATGATTTTATGTCATGCTTTTTTGTTGTTTTAAATAAATCAATCAATCCAACAAAGATAATAAAGATAAATTTAATCTAAATATGAAATATAATGCACACTTTTAATCTATGTATTGGAAATAAACAAATTAAATCAACTTTAATCTTAACAAATAAAAATAAGTTTCATTTTTTTATTTTTATGAATATGAATTATAATTTACTAAATTAATTGACTAAAATAAACAAAAACTCTAATTAAATACATTTAATTGATTAAATAGATTTAATTAATTTAATGCAATTAATCAACTATACAAAATCAACTAAATAAATGCAATTAAGATATGACTTTATGTAAATAACATAGATAAAAATAACTATTTTTTCTAGAAACTATATAAATATAATTTATTATTGATATTAGCCAACAAATAAATCATCCAAAAAGGAGAAAAATTGCAAGCAACAATATAATTCTTCAAGAGACACTATATTCCAAATTCATTTCTTGTCTTCAATAAATCAAATTTTCTTATACAATTTTGATGCATTGAAGATATATTTTCCTTTAAGATGTTTGCAAAAGGCTCTTCAAAAGAAGTCCCACAAGGAAAACCTTCCTAGGATTCTAAGGATGGAAATGTTGGTGTTATATGCTAGGAAGATCTTTTTTTTAAAATGTTTTTAATCTAATGAAAGCGCATACTAAAAAGCACATTTAGATAAATCTATAAGTGATGAAAGTGATGAGTTGAGATCATGACTTGATTTGGCTCAAGCCTATAGATCCTATTAGATTTTGATTTGCAAGTATTTAATTCCTAGAGTGAAGTGGGGGATGATCCTACAAATTAGCTAGTAATGCAATAACATCATAGAATGCATAAAATAAAATAGATATCTGAAAAAAAATACGTTTGAATCTAAAAGGTTTCTAGTAGATATACACTTCTATTTAGGTTGAATAGGGAAAATGTGTGTACTCTAGATGTAAGATGAGAATTTAATATGCTTCTTCTACTTTATAAAATGTATAAAGAAAGACAATGATAAATTCAAGAAACCATCCCTAAAAATTTATATAATCATGAGAAATCCTAGTCTAATACATTAATTATTTTGGTGATCTACGCTTATTTTGGGGGATAAAAATAATTTTTGTAGTGAATCTAAGCACTTTGTCCAACAATGTTATTTTTAGTAGTAAATTAAAGGTCAATATTTAAAAATAAAATAATTTATTTGGAAAATTATCAAATGATTCAAAGAAATAAAATAGTTTAATGGGTGAATTATTGAATGATTATAAAATATCACATAATTTAAGTGACAAAATATTTTAAATGACACAAATTGATAAAGATCAATCTATTTGGTGAATTGTCAACTTGAATTAGGAACAAATTTACATCATCTAATTAACAAAGATTCAAAGGTTGTTGTTCTATTTTGAGACATAAATTATATCAAATTCATTGTTGGGGAAATAAGTCCCAAACTTAACAATCAACTATATGATTTATTCAAATCAAGGTTTGTAACAATTTGTGGTCAATATTGTATGATGTAGGTGGTCAGATTGCATGTCTTTTCCTTATATAAAAAATAGGGTATAAATTAATTTGTTTAGTAAATTTTGCATAACCAAATGAATAATGATGAATGGCTTAAGATGTATTCGAGGAGGAAAATATGAATTATCATTTAGTAAATTTTGCATCATCAAATGAAAAATGATGAATGGCTTAAGGTGTATTCTAGGAGGAAAATATGACACCCATTTTTTAGGGATAAATGTTTTAGAATAGACCTAGTGAATGGAGAAGTGCCAATTGCTAATTCACTAATGGAATGTGTTGTGGCATTTATTTTTGTTATTGGTATTTCAATTACAATGTTAATATGACTTCATGTCCATTCATGTCACCATAATAGATGTCAAACTCATATGGTGTTAGTTGGATTTGTGTGAATATGGCCCAAGGATGTCACCATGTATCAAGTATGTATGGTGTCAATTATATGATCATGTTCTATCTCACAAAGGTTGTCAGGTGGTACACATGTATGGAAGCATAACATGTGGTCATCAATATTTCATGTGTCATACACTTATGGTCTAACTAGACACCAATATTTTTAGCCATGTGTAGGGCCACAAGATGCATGTGAGTAGTGTTGTGTGGTTATGTATAAGAACTATATGTAACTTGTTGTGAGGATAGTGTTTTGTGTAGATGTACAAGCACTATGATGCATGTGTTTAAAGTTGATTTCACATATGAAGCTACTAAAGAGGACATGTAAGGTTGTAATCAAATTATTTATTCTATCTTAAGTAGCAATAATTCACATTGCATTAATAATAAGGGGAAAACTATGCACATAAGTGAAAAAGAGTGTACAAATTATCCTAATCTACATACTTATTGGACTTGACTATCCAAAAGAGTCAACTGATGGGTGTCATGATGATTATAGTTGGTAGTGGTGGTAGTGATGTTGTCCTTCATTGCTAATTTTTTTAATACATCAAGTCCAATTATGTATGATGAACTAGATATTCATAAGCACTAATATACTTGGAAGATATAGTTTAAGGAGTTCCACGTTGAATATTAGGTGTAAAAACAATTATTGTGGAAGGTTGAGAAATAAGGCATTATCATCAATTGCATAGAGAATGTGTAAGGATCATAACATGTAGAGGATTAATCTTCCCATGTGGCCTCTTGAAGCATTCCTTTTCAATATGCAACCAAACTTTGGTGTCAACTTGAAATTCATGTGATTATGGTCAGTGGCATGTCACTCTTTGCATTTCTATTGTTGGTGTGTATATTGTATCTAGTGAATCTATTAATGTACATGTTGGATGTGTTATAGAAACTTTTGTTCCTTGTTGATTTAATTCTTGTGCACTTCACTCTAATGTAGATGGTATGTAATAGGATATGTTAGTGGTGTTATATTTTGTAATCCAAGAAATGTATAGAAAGGACTATGTCCTATAGAATTATGAATAGCTATATTATAGGCATGTTGGATGTAGACCTAATTTTATCTTCTTAAGTATACTAGTGTGTACTATTGTAGATGTGTAATAGATGTGCATGAGTGTGGTTAATCACCTCTATATATATGTCCATATATCTATCAATGGAAGGTTGTAAACCAATCTAGCTATGTTTTAACATGGTCCATAAAGTCTACCAAAAGTAAGTGGAAAACCACACGGGCCACAAACTAAATAATAGATGTACATAATCTGAAACAAGCCCAAAAATTTGCAAAGAGGAGTATGGTTTAGATCATGATAAGGATCTACCTAAATGTGATCATGATGATCATCTTTTAAATTCTATCTACGACAATAAATACTAGTAATTTAAGTGCTTTATTGTAAGCCATTCATTAGTATATTTATTATAGATAGTTCATTTGAAAGGAATCCATTCTGATACATTACTAAGATTTTTTTGGAACCAAGAGAGGGGTGTAAAGGCTAAGAATCTATTTACAAGCTTGGAAAATTTGTAAGGAATACAAGACTTGATCTAACACTCAATGCTACATGTCCACAAGTTAATTTATTAGAAGTGGTGTTGAAGCACTAGATCAATATCTTGGTAGTATTGAAGTATCTATATTTTTGGCATGGTGTACTTCCTAGATGAGTTTCTATCA
>VDFB02042565.1:86859-189304 GCA_007258455.2 Sequoia sempervirens
TGGAGTCCGTACCATTGTTATTGCTGCTGCAGACTGGCCGTACTGCTGTACTTGCAGGCCGTACTTATTTCTTCAGAGACTATTCTTCTGTTCTCAGATTCTGGTTCTCAGCTTGAGGCGTTGGCTTTGTCCTAGGCATTCACTGGAGATTTGGCATTGTATTTAGAGTCTGGAGGATTCATTTATTTCTGGCCGTACCCTCAGCATTTATTGCTGCAGCCGCCACTTACAGAAAAATCAGGTTTTTTATCAATAAATTCATTGTCTTTCATTTCTGGCTCCATCTTATCATTGTAATTGCTCTGGAAATTGAATATATTGATGCGCCTTGGTTCTTGAGCAAGATTTGAAGCATTAAATGCATTTATGTATTTTTTATGAATTTATTAAGCAATTCTAGAGAAATCGCACTTTACAATTTTTTGCCTGTAAAACCTCAAAAACACCAAAAAATTGAAAAATTGCAAAAACAATACAAAAACAAATTAGGGTTTGAATCAGAGAACCACCAGGGTTCTGACATTTTATGATATGCTTTTTATGTTTTTGTTGTTTTAAATAAATCAATCAATCCAACAAAGATAATAAAGATAAATTTAATCTAAATATGAAATATAATGCACACTTTTAATCTATGTATTGGAAATAAACAAATTAAATCAACTTTAATCTTAACAAATAAAAATAAGTTTCATTTTTTTATTTTTATGAATATGAATTATAATTTACTAAATTAATTGACTAAAATAAACAAAAACTCTAATTAAATACATTTAATTGATTAAATAGATTTAATTAATTTAATGCAATTAATCAACTATACAAAATCAACTAAATAAATGCAATTAAGATATGACTTTATGTAAATAACATAGATAAAAATAACTATTTTTTCTAGAAACTATATAAATATAATTTATTATTGATATTAGCCAACAAATAAATCATCCAAAAAGGAGAAAAATTGCAAGCAACAATATAATTCTTCAAGAGACACTATATTCCAAATTCATTTCTTGTCTTCAATAAATCAAATTTTCTTATACAATTTTGATGCATTGAAGATATATTTTCCTTTAAGATGTTTGCAAAAGGCTCTTCAAAAGAAGTCCCACAAGGAAAACCTTCCTAGGATTCTAAGGATGGAAATGTTGGTGTTATATGCTAGGAAGATCTTTTTTTTAAAATGTTTTTAATCTAATGAAAGCGCATACTAAAAAGCACATTTAGATAAATCTATAAGTGATGAAAGTGATGAGTTGAGATCATGACTTGATTTGGCTCAAGCCTATAGATCCTATTAGATTTTGATTTGCAAGTATTTAATTCCTAGAGTGAAGTGGGGGATGATCCTACAAATTAGCTAGTAATGCAATAACATCATAGAATGCATAAAATAAAATAGATATCTGAAAAAAAATACGTTTGAATCTAAAAGGTTTCTAGTAGATATACACTTCTATTTAGGTTGAATAGGGAAAATGTGTGTACTCTAGATGTAAGATGAGAATTTAATATGCTTCTTCTACTTTATAAAATGTATAAAGAAAGACAATGATAAATTCAAGAAACCATCCCTAAAAATTTATATAATCATGAGAAATCCTAGTCTAATACATTAATTATTTTGGTGATCTACGCTTATTTTGGGGGATAAAAATAATTTTTGTAGTGAATCTAAGCACTTTGTCCAACAATGTTATTTTTAGTAGTAAATTAAAGGTCAATATTTAAAAATAAAATAATTTATTTGGAAAATTATCAAATGATTCAAAGAAATAAAATAGTTTAATGGGTGAATTATTGAATGATTATAAAATATCACATAATTTAAGTGACAAAATATTTTAAATGACACAAATTGATAAAGATCAATCTATTTGGTGAATTGTCAACTTGAATTAGGAACAAATTTACATCATCTAATTAACAAAGATTCAAAGGTTGTTGTTCTATTTTGAGACATAAATTATATCAAATTCATTGTTGGGGAAATAAGTCCCAAACTTAACAATCAACTATATGATTTATTCAAATCAAGGTTTGTAACAATTTGTGGTCAATATTGTATGATGTAGGTGGTCAGATTGCATGTCTTTTCCTTATATAAAAAATAGGGTATAAATTAATTTGTTTAGTAAATTTTGCATAACCAAATGAATAATGATGAATGGCTTAAGATGTATTCGAGGAGGAAAATATGAATTATCATTTAGTAAATTTTGCATCATCAAATGAAAAATGATGAATGGCTTAAGGTGTATTCTAGGAGGAAAATATGACACCCATTTTTTAGGGATAAATGTTTTAGAATAGACCTAGTGAATGGAGAAGTGCCAATTGCTAATTCACTAATGGAATGTGTTGTGGCATTTATTTTTGTTATTGGTATTTCAATTACAATGTTAATATGACTTCATGTCCATTCATGTCACCATAATAGATGTCAAACTCATATGGTGTTAGTTGGATTTGTGTGAATATGGCCCAAGGATGTCACCATGTATCAAGTATGTATGGTGTCAATTATATGATCATGTTCTATCTCACAAAGGTTGTCAGGTGGTACACATGTATGGAAGCATAACATGTGGTCATCAATATTTCATGTGTCATACACTTATGGTCTAACTAGACACCAATATTTTTAGCCATGTGTAGGGCCACAAGATGCATGTGAGTAGTGTTGTGTGGTTATGTATAAGAACTATATGTAACTTGTTGTGAGGATAGTGTTTTGTGTAGATGTACAAGCACTATGATGCATGTGTTTAAAGTTGATTTCACATATGAAGCTACTAAAGAGGACATGTAAGGTTGTAATCAAATTATTTATTCTATCTTAAGTAGCAATAATTCACATTGCATTAATAATAAGGGGAAAACTATGCACATAAGTGAAAAAGAGTGTACAAATTATCCTAATCTACATACTTATTGGACTTGACTATCCAAAAGAGTCAACTGATGGGTGTCATGATGATTATAGTTGGTAGTGGTGGTAGTGATGTTGTCCTTCATTGCTAATTTTTTTAATACATCAAGTCCAATTATGTATGATGAACTAGATATTCATAAGCACTAATATACTTGGAAGATATAGTTTAAGGAGTTCCACGTTGAATATTAGGTGTAAAAACAATTATTGTGGAAGGTTGAGAAATAAGGCATTATCATCAATTGCATAGAGAATGTGTAAGGATCATAACATGTAGAGGATTAATCTTCCCATGTGGCCTCTTGAAGCATTCCTTTTCAATATGCAACCAAACTTTGGTGTCAACTTGAAATTCATGTGATTATGGTCAGTGGCATGTCACTCTTTGCATTTCTATTGTTGGTGTGTATATTGTATCTAGTGAATCTATTAATGTACATGTTGGATGTGTTATAGAAACTTTTGTTCCTTGTTGATTTAATTCTTGTGCACTTCACTCTAATGTAGATGGTATGTAATAGGATATGTTAGTGGTGTTATATTTTGTAATCCAAGAAATGTATAGAAAGGACTATGTCCTATAGAATTATGAATAGCTATATTATAGGCATGTTGGATGTAGACCTAATTTTATCTTCTTAAGTATACTAGTGTGTACTATTGTAGATGTGTAATAGATGTGCATGAGTGTGGTTAATCACCTCTATATATATGTCCATATATCTATCAATGGAAGGTTGTAAACCAATCTAGCTATGTTTTAACATGGTCCATAAAGTCTACCAAAAGTAAGTGGAAAACCACACGGGCCACAAACTAAATAATAGATGTACATAATCTGAAACAAGCCCAAAAATTTGCAAAGAGGAGTATGGTTTAGATCATGATAAGGATCTACCTAAATGTGATCATGATGATCATCTTTTAAATTCTATCTACGACAATAAATACTAGTAATTTAAGTGCTTTATTGTAAGCCATTCATTAGTATATTTATTATAGATAGTTCATTTGAAAGGAATCCATTCTGATACATTACTAAGATTTTTTTGGAACCAAGAGAGGGGTGTAAAGGCTAAGAATCTATTTACAAGCTTGGAAAATTTGTAAGGAATACAAGACTTGATCTAACACTCAATGCTACATGTCCACAAGTTAATTTATTAGAAGTGGTGTTGAAGCACTAGATCAATATCTTGGTAGTATTGAAGTATCTATATTTTTGGCATGGTGTACTTCCTAGATGAGTTTCTATCAAGGTGGGTCTTCTAGAACACATAAATGTCTAATCTCCACTAGATAATCTTATTAAACATGTAGAACTCACCAAATTGATTTCCTTGCAAGAGATTGGTGTAGGTTTGTTTGAATTATACATTTGTTGGAAAGAGTGACTCATAGTCAAAGAATTCATGGTCTCACAATTCTAGTACTATGATAAGTGTGTTAAAGTTGGCAATTAGCTAAGGCAATAAGTTGCCTTGAATTCTCCTTTCCCTTTATATGCTTGAAGACAAGATGGAATTATTGTAGGTGTGATGTCCACCTCATGTGGCATGTGTTTTCTAGTTTTCTTTATGTGTAATAATAAAGCGGATTATGATCAAAATAAATGATTCTCTCCCTTTTATTCTCATTGCTTAGTCACTTACACAATGGTGTAAAACTCATTTACATAGGTGGGTAGCATTAAAAATACCATCAAAATTATCTAAGTGATATGTAGTTATATATCCATGCTACATGAGTAAAGCATCATATGCATAGGGTGATCCCACAATACTGGTTTACAATTTTTGGCCAAACTAGACACTGAACTGGTTTTTTCTAACTAAATCTTCACTTTTAGGCACCTATAGCAGCTAAACCGTGAGGAATTTGAAGATGATGCAAACTAGTGATTTGTGACATTTTTCTGTAGATTCTAAATATATTTTTTTCAAAATTTTTGGAATCAGATTGCACTTCTTTTTCCATCTCCTTCAAAAACTAGTTTTTTTTAGTAAACACCACTTTTAAGGAGTGAATCTCACCGTATACAACATAACTTTTTTGCATGAAGGATAAAATTCTATTTTTTTCGAGTTTAGATTTGTAACTACGATATCTAGTGCTTCATAGTGTGTTTTATTTCAAATATTTTTTCCTTAATCAAGTTTTGAAGTCAAACCAATTACAATTCAGACATAGGCGAACCGTATACAACATAACTTTTTTTGTATGTATAGAATTTTTTTTTTTGTTCGATTAGGGACATCAATATTTAGTGCACTGATATTTTTTAATTATTTTTTGATAATATGTTATTTTTCCACATGTGCAGAATGGAGAGCTTGATTTTCGGTGAAAACCTATGTTTAATCAAACTAAAAAAACAAATACATAATAAAACCAAAACATATTAAAATTATATTCATTGGATAGCTTGTTCCAAGGATTACCATCATCTAGTTGGGTCTATGAAGTATCCTCCATTTTCATCCTCAACTCGAGCTTTGAAGGAAAAATTACTAGAGATTTTCGGTGCCAAAGGGGGAGAAGGGGGGAAAAGGGGGTTCAAGCGAACCCTGGTTCGAGTGAACTCCCCTTGGAGGTTCACTCGAACCAAGGTTTGAGCGAACCCCCTTTCCACAACCCTTTCCTTTACTTTTTTTCCCAAGAAATGTGGGACCTAACATTTAATGGGTTCGCTCGAAGGGGGGTTCTAGTGAACCCCCTTTGGGTTTGCTCAAACCAAATGTTCGTTCGAACCCCCAAAAACCTTTTTTTTTGCATGGGGCATTTTTTTGGAATTTTCCTTCCTCACTAGAATTGTAAACCAATTTTGTGGGTTTACCCCATAATTAAATGCATCCATCTAAATCTCAAAGGGGTGCATAATGTATAGTATTGTGAGGATAGAAATTTCAAAGGGGTGTTATTTCAGCTCCATAAAAGTGAGTTATTATTTAGTAGTCCATGAGAATGATATCTTGGCATAGATCATCTAGTTAAGTGACTACATTTTTATGCTACAAGAGTACAATATCAAGTGCATAATTAGATGCATTAGTCTATATTTCAAAGGGATGCATAATGTCTAGAATTGTGAGGATGGAAATTATACAAAGATGATACTAGAGCTCCATTTTAAAATCATTTTTGTGTAGGTTTCCATGATAATGTTATCTTGGCACACATGATCTAGTTGAGTGACTCTGGTGATATACAAGAATCCAAGTACAAACCTACAAGTAGAAGTTAGCAAGTTTAAGAAATCTATAGAATTCAATGAGAACACAATGTTGGCCAATATTAAATTTCCTTGATACTAGTGGGATGTACATGAATACTAGAATGGTTGATTATGTAGCCAAGGTACTATATCTACATGGTGCCAAATTTTTTATTTATCAAGGTTGGGTTTTAGCTTGTTTTGGTGTAGTGTAACTAGTATGTGCAAGTACTCCTCCATATGCTCTTTTCAAGTCCTATTGTAGATGAGTCCATGTCATCCAAATACATAATGGCAAAGGAGTTAGTGAAAGGTTGAAGGTTTTCATTCATTAAGATCATGATGTGGCTAAATCATTGGTTACCTCAAAGTTCATAAGGTCATTCACTCATATTAGTCATGTTCCTAAGTTTTTAAAACAATTTTTCTAAATATCTTCAATAAAAGTAATACTTGATGGCATGATATCTTAATTTGAGGTTGATCTTGGTGAAGTACTACTCAACTCAAATCTAATTAACCAATTTATCAATGTGTGGTAGGGGACATTTTTTACCATGATCTTGTTGACTGCACGATAGTCAATGCATAGGCACCAAGTGTCATCTTTCTTAGGCACATCAACCCTTGAGCTACTACATAGTGAGGAGCTAGATCAAACCTTTCCTTGATCAAGTATCTCTTAGATTTGGTATCAAACACCATCATTATCCCAAGAAAACTTATGATATATAATGATTTATTGAGAGAGGGCATATGTAATCAAATTGATTTGGTATTGTACCATACTATATGTTGGAAGACCTTTACCCTTTAGAAAGATATCAATATACTACTATTTAATACCTTGTTAGCCATATGTACAAGTTATAAAATAGTATGCATGAATGTGCATTGATAGGACTCACAAGATTCCTTACATAGGAACCTTTGGGCAAGCCATTATAAGTAAAAAAAATTATGTGGATAATGATCCTACAATACTATTTAGGAGAGATTAAAGCTATCTTGGCTTATAATTTTTACTTGTGGAGGTTGAAATATCATCTACTCACATGTAGTATTCACCATTATGATTTGAAATGGTAGATGAAATTATGATTATACACGTATGGTTTTCCAAGTAGTATGTGATAGAGCTCCATATGAACAATGCCACACATGATGATCATATCATATGTAGGTTTGACTACATACTTGAAAATGCAATTTCTAGTTACTTGACTTTCCTTACTATTTTACAACCATCCTATAACTATTATTTAGATGTGTATTAGTCTTAAAATGGTAGAGTATGAAAAAAGTAGTACATAATGTACAATTATGTTCTTTTGATTTGTTAATGATGAAGTGGATAGCTTTTATGTTGATCAAGCACTTCATATGGAATAGATACTTGTGCTCCTTTAAACCATCAAGGATTATGATGCTTGTGTTGAGGCATTGCACCTATTGATAAATATTCTCAAAGGAGTTAGAATTTAGTGTGTATTATATTAATTTTGATTATATTACATGTATGACAATTAGTGTCACCATGAGATCTAGTGTGGTGATGATGACACCATATATCACCTTATTGTGATTTCTTGTGTACTCTTGTATTAGCTTAGAGAAGCTAGTTTCTAGAGACATCCTAGGGATTTGTGCAATTTATTTGGAGTTTCACATTTATATTTGCATGGAAGAGTGTTGTCTATGTGCAAAAGGCTTGTAGCTAGTTTCTTGCACAAACTTGTTATTATGTATAGAGAAAACTTCTACTTAAGCTTCACCTTAGCCTCAATATTACACAAATTATGGAATGCTTGTCCCAAGATTTCTAAGGTTAAGAAATTTATTTTATCATGAATAGAAGGTGGTAATTTGTTGTTGTATTTGATCACTATATACTACCTAGAAACATTTTCATGCAATGTGCAAAGAATTAATGGTACTCATTAGTGTACTCTGTAAGGAAAGCTAAAGGTGTGGAACAAACTCTCCTAATGTCAAAACTCAGAGAAGAAGGATGCAGATATGTCTATAAATTTCGCAATTACAATTTATTAAGATACACATGAGAGGAATAGCAGAATAGAGAAATTAACACATACACAATTGAACACAAGATTTACATGGGAAAACCCTTACAAGAGAAAAACTCACCACACCAAAGAAAAACCACTTGTATTATAGTAATCGAATTACATACAAGTTACATCTATTCTCCTTTTTAGATAATTAATCTCATAGTAGCAACATTTCCCTAATCAACCTCATACAGAACAACTTTTGATCACACTTAGTTATTTCTCACTGTTACAATGCATATACAACATACAATGAAAAACACACACTAATCATTTGACCCTTCGATTTCCAGGAAAACTACTGTTCAAATCGATTCAGTTCGCTTAACTACTAAGAAGCTCAACCGTCGACAATATCCCACATTGATGCAGAATATTAATAGTCATTAGTTTATAAATAAAAGCTAGAAGACTTTAGGTATCCACGAGTTAGTCCTTTTATTACCAACTCACTCATACACCGCATTTGACCATCGCACCAAACTATTGGTCGATCTTTCATATGGTCTCCACCATAACACGTGTTCACCACTTTTGCATTTTTGGAGAATCAAGATGGGAATCTACAATATTCCCAACAAGTCTCTCAAAATTCCAAGTGGTCCCCACATTTGTCGGCTTGTCGCTCAATCGGAGAAAACATAAACTTTACAACTTCCACAGTAGGTTAGGAAATTCTCGAACACTGCGACACTAAAAGAGATCGACCATTCGGGAAGTTAAGAAACTTCTGAACAATGCGACAAGGCTCCAAGGTTCAGGATTTGGGTGATAGGCTAATAATGAAGACCAACAAAGGGGAAATCCGCCAAGTCTTTAACAAAGGTTCAAGCCAGCAAGTTGAGGCACATTTTCCAACAAGCTCCCACTTGACGAAGACTTACTGGCTTCCTCCAAACTCAAACTTAATGAAGATCATAGGCCCTAAGGCCCATCAAATTGTCACACCACCTGTACTTATCTGTTCTCACTAGTTTTGTTAATGCATCTGTAACATTTTCCAGATTATCCACTTTTTCTAAACAAACCTTTCCATCCTCCACCATATCTCATACAAAGTGATATTGCACATCAATATGTTTTGTCTTGGCATGGAAAGTAGGATTTTTCGCCAGACAAATAGCACTTTGACTATCATAGTAAATCATAATCTATCCTACATCAAACCCAATGTTAGAACACAAACATTTTAACCAGATTACTTCTTTATAGGTGTGCATAGCTGCCATGTATTCTGCCTCTGTAGTGGAGAAAGCGACTACAACCTGTTGCTTACTCATCCAACTAATTGCACCACCATTCAACATGAAAATATATCCACTTGTGGATCTTCTATTGTCAATGTCCCCTGCCCAATCAGAATCCACATACCCACGAATGTTGAGAGTCCTTTGTGATTTAGATGAGTTACCATGATAACACAGAGCGTAATCTGAAGTTCCCTTCAGATATCTAAACACTCTTTTCACAACATCCCAATGTGTCATGCCTGGATTTTCCATAAAACGACTAAGTACTCCCACTACTTGGGCAATGTCTAGTCTTATATAGACCATTGCATACATTAAACTAGCAACTGCACTAGCATAAGGCACTCTGGTCATGTCCTCCATCTCAGTAGGAGATTTTAGAAAATATTTACCAGATAGCTTCATTCCCTGCAAAACTAGAACAACTAGTTGCTTGTAAGTAGTCATACTAAATCTCTCTAGAATAGTGTTAATATACTTACTCTGGCTAAGCCAAATCTTTCTATTTTTCCTATCCTCGGTTATTTCCATCCCCAGAATATACCTAGCTGCACCAAGATCTTTCATTTCAAACTTTGCAAACAACTAATATTTTAGATCATAAATCATAAAATTACTATTCCCAATGAATAACATATCACCCACATACAGGGCAATAATTAAAATACTATCATTCTCATCTTTGTAATACACACAATGATCATATTTCGATCTTACAAATTCAAATGACAAAACAAATGTTTCAAACTTTTGGTACCACATTCTAGGCGACTGTTTCAAACCATATAGAGATTTCTTTAACTTGCAAACTAGATTTTCTTTACCTTTTTCCACAAAGTGCTCAGGCTGGGACATATAAATTTCTTCTTCAAGATCACCATGAAGAAATGATGTCTTCACATCCATCTGTTCAATCTCTAAGTCATACGTAGCTGCAAGTGAAAAGATAAATTTGATAGATGTTAGCTTAGCTATAGGAGAAAATATTTCTCCATAATCAATTCCCTCTACCTGGGAATATCCCTTTGCAACCAACCTCTCCAAGTATACTTTTCAACACTGCCATCCAGACCTATTTTCTTTTTAAATACCCATTTACAGCCAATAGCTTTTTTGCCTTCAGGCAAGGGCACCAAACTCCAAGTGTCATTATTTTTGAATGATGCCATTTCTTCATTCATGGCTTCCAACCAAGAGTTTTAATCAGGCATTCTAATTGCCTCTTTAACAATCCTAGGCTCATCAATGCTAGTAATTAAAGCATAGGCAGAAGTAGAATTTAACATAGAGAACCCATACCTATCAGGTTGCTTTCTTTCATGTGTTGACTTGCTCAAGGGTTGAGGCTGAGGTTGTTCTTCTTCTTCAAAACTCTCATAACTGCTTGAGCTCTCCTCAGTTTCAGGTACATTTTGAATTTTCAATTCCTCTTTATCTGGTGTGGGAGGAATTTCAACTACATCCTTTTTATTTTCTAACTTTGTCTCTAACTAGATAGATCCAAAGTAGAAGGCTTCAACTCATGAAAGATAACACTTCTGTTTTACAAAACCTTCTCAGTCTCAAGATTCCAAAGCTTGTATCCTTTTATGCCAACACTATAGCCAATAAAAATACATTTAACAACCTTGTTCTCCAATTTAGATATTTTTTCATTCGACACATATGCATATGCCTCACAGCCAAAGACTTGAATATGTCTTAGAGAGGGCTTCTTTCCAGACCATGCTTCCAAAGGTGTTTTATCAACAAGGGCAGAGTTAGGGGAATGATTTATTAAGTAACATGTTGCAACTGCCTCAGCCTAGAACTTCTCCTCCAAGCTAGTACTGCTAAACATACTTCTTTCCCTTTCCATCACCATCCTGTTGAACCTTTCAACAACTCTATTTTATTGCAGAGTGTAGGGTGTAGTTTTATGTCTTTTAATTCCATGATCTTAACAGTACCTTTCAAACTCATCAAAATAGAACTCACTACCATTGTCAATCCTTAAACACTTTATTTTTCTTCTAATCTAATTTTCCACAAGGTTTTTAAATTCCTTAAAATGACTGAACACTTTTGATTTACTTTTTAAGAAGTACACAAATGCCCTTCTCGAATAGTCATCAATAAAAGAAACATAATATTTAGATTTCGATAACGAAGGAACATTCACTGGACCACACACATCAAAATGAATGTAATCAAGTATACTAGAAGATTTATGAGAACTGGAATAAAATGAAACATGGTGTTGTTTGCCATATATACAATGTTCACAAAATTCGAATTCAAGGTTACAGTCATCAAGCCCTTCAACTAGGTTTTTGTTTTTCAAAGTTTTTAAACCTTTTTCTCTAATGTGGCCAAGCCTATGATGCCAGAGCTTAGTCTTTTCTGGTGGAAGTTTAACTTCCATAGAGTTTACACTATCAGGAACTTTTTCCTCCTCTCCACGGGTGATCTTTTGTGACTTTGCAAAGACACTGTTGCATTGAACAACAAGTGCATCCAGCTTATATAGAGTACCAATTTGAGCACCCTTTGCTAGCACCAATGAGCCTCTAGTCATTTTGCAGCCATTTCCAGAGAATGTGACTTGTGTGCTCCAACATCATTCAGCTTACTAATAGAAAGTAAGTTTCGAGCTAGACCTGGTATATGCATTACATCATTGATTCCCTTCACTCTTCCATTAGGGAACTGAATTCTGACTCTTCCACAACCACGTATTTCCAGAGATGAATCACTTTCCAAGTACACCTTTCCACCATCGTATTTTTCATACTTTGTGAACCAGTCTCTATGTAAAGTCATGTGGAAAGATGCTCTAGAATCAATCAGGTAGACATCATTTGATGCCCTAGTTTCCAAGGCTACAATGAAGCTGCAATGAAGGCATCTACTTTGCTTTGAGAAGATTCATTGTCAGAAGAATTCTTCTTCTTTTTCTCCTCTAAGTTGCAATCCTTTCGGACATGACTAGGCTGCCCACAATTCCAACACTTCACCTTGGACTTTTTGCCAGGATACTTTGATCTCCCTTCTAATTTAAATCTAGACTTCTTGTCCTTCTTCTTTCTTTTCTCCTTCGATCTGCCACGAACAGCAAGAGCCTCCTTCGCCATCTTAGATGATTTTCTTCTCATCTCTTCTAACAACAAAGAAGTAACCACATCTTCCATCTTGAAAGTGGTTGTCGTGCTCCCAATCACCATCACTAAATGATCCCAAGAATTTGGAAAAGAACATAACAATAGCATACAATGATCTTCTTTTTCAATCTTCACACTCACAGATGTTAATTGAGCAATCAACATGTTAAAAGAATTCAAATGATTAGGAACATACGCTCCTTCCTACATTTTCAAAGAGTATAACTTCTTCCTTAAGAACAACTTATTCGCCAAGGACTTGCCCTGATAAATGTCTCCCAATCTTTTCCATAAAGCGAATGCAGTCTTCTCTTCATGAACATTTAGAAGAACAAAGTCTACCAAACAGAGTCTTATCAACCCTTTTGATTTTCTGTCTATGAATTCCCAATCTTCTTGCTTCATGCCAGAAGGTTTCATTCCAGACATAGCAAGCCAAAGATCACGATCAACCAACAAATCTTCCATTTTGATTTTCCACAACTCAAAATTGCTGCCATTGAATTTCTCAATTTCAATCTTTCCTAATGTACTTGCCAATTCCATCACAATCTATAATTTAAATTACTAGACTTCTACAAGACTCCCACTGAACAAGATTGAAACAAAAAACCCAACCTACCCACAAGGATAACACAATTGGCCAAGCTTTGATACCACTTGTAAGGAAAGCTAAAGGTGTGGAATAAACTCTCCTAATGTCAAAAATCAAAGAAGGATGCAGATATGTCTATAAATTTTGCAATTACAGTTCATTAAGATGCACATGAGAGGAATAACAGAATAGAGAAATTAACACATACACAATTGAACACCAGATTTACGTGGGAAAACCCTTATGGGAGAAAAACCCACCACAACAAAGAAAAATCACTTGTATTACAGTAATCGAATTACATACAAGTTACAGATTCTCCTTTCAGATAATTAATCTCATAGCAAAAACATTTCCTTGACCAACCTTGTACAGAACAACTTCTGATCACACTTAGTTATTTCTCACTGTTACAAAGCATACACAGCATACAATGAAAAACACACATTGATCATTCGACCCTTTGATTTCCAGGAAAACTACTGTTCAAACTGATTTGGTTTGCTTAACTGCGAAGAAGCTCAACCATCGACAATATCCCACATTGACGTGAAATATTAATAGTCATTAGTTTATAAACAAAAGCCTGAAGACTTTAGGTATCCACAAGTTAGTCCTTTTATTACCAACTCACTCATACACCGCATTTGACCATCGCACCAAATTATCAGTCATTCCTTGTGGTCTCCACCATGACATGCATTCACCACTTATGCATTTCCAAAGAATCAAGCTGGGAATCTACAATATTCCCAACAAGTCTCCCGAAATTCCAAGTGGTCCCCACATCTTTCGGCTTGTTGCTCAATCAAAGAAAACACAAAATTTACAACTTCCACAATAGGTTAGGAAATTCCTGAACATCGCGACACTAAAGGAGATCGACTAGTCGAGAAGTTAAGAAACTTTTGAACTGTGCGACAAGGTTCCAAGGTTTAGGATTTGAGCGATAGGTCGATAATGAAGACCAACAAAGGGGAAATCCGCCAAGTCTTTAACAGAGGTTGAAGCCAGCAAGTTGAGGCACATTTTCCAACATACTCTTCCATAAACTGATCTTTTTGTTGGAAAATTTGTTGGAACTTCATGTATTCATCATTAAGATGATTGAGTGGGTAAATTTCCTCCTATAAAGTGTCTACAAAGGCTTCCTATGCCATAATTAGCTAGTGATACTATCATGCTATCCACTAAATGTTTGTCATCACTTTAACATTATGATCTAGATATTTTTAGTGCTATAAAAGGAAATCTTCTCAACACTAGTCAAATTATCAATAAATAAGTAAGTATTGAGCTATCAGATTTGGATATCTAGCATTGAGGTTTAATTTTTTCCTTCAAATGTAAAAATATATGGATTGACTTGAACTCTAAATGGATTACAATATTGTGCACTTGTTGCAAAGGTTTTGTAATCTACATGTCCAAAATAATTTATAAATTCATTAAACCATCCAAACATTTCTTGGTGTTGTGTTTCCAAGGTAGCATTGAGAATTTTTCAAAGGTCTATTGAGATCTTTAGTACATTTGTTAACCATTTTCCTTTAATATTTTTCTAAATTTTCACAAATTGAAAGAAGTGTGTCGAGTTCCATTAATTGTTGTATACTAAACCAACATGAAATATGATATCTATATCTAATATGAATTATCTCATTCCTAAGGTTGATTGAAGGTCAATCATGTATATTAGCTAGTAAAGCAACAACATTGTATAATACATAAAGTAAAATAGATTGGTAAAGACACATTCAAATATAGAAGGTTTATAGCAGATATACCACTTCTAATTGATAAATAAAATATGTATGGAGGTAATATGATAATCTAACATGCCTCCTCTACTTTATATAACATATAAAGAAGGTATATATACAAGTAGGCTATCAACTAGGCTCCACATATAAATTGACAAGTGTCCAATACATATGGTATTTTTCTTACATGGATAAAATGATGATAGATGTCTAACTCATATGGTTCTAATGGATTGTTGCAACATGTGGCAATAATGTTGTCATATTTTAAATACATATGATGTTAGTTGTATGATCATGCTATGTGGTATGGAGTTCACTAAGGGATAAATGTGTATGGAATCATAACATGTTATCATTAATGTTCCATGTGTTACACTCATATGGTCTAATTGAACACTAGTCTGGGCATCCATGTATTGGGCCACAAGATGCTCATGAACAATGTTGTGTTATTATAACTATATGGAAAGGTGCGAGGATAGTATTATTCATGGATGCATGAGAATTATGTTATGTGCATTGAGTGAATTTGAGTGCGTGGATTAATCAATTAAAGAGGATGTATGAGGTTATGCTCAATTCATGTAGCAACGATGTTAGTATGGAAGTACCATAGATAATATTTAACTTGAAGAAATTGGCTAATTTATAATTTCAAGAAATAAAGAATAAATATAATTCTAAATCTAATAAGCAAGAAGATAAATCTATGCAACCTTATTGAAGTAGAATAAACAAGACTATTATAACAAGAAATAAAAATATTAAACTAACCAACACAAATCGAACTAAAAATAAGAAAAATAATAAATCCATGTATGGAGTAGTGTGCTTCAAATGTAGAGTTGTGTTGACACAGAAATGAAGTACTTAGAAATCTATATTCCTTATTGCTTCATCTTTGACCTATGATTAGCTAACTATCAAATCAATCTCCAAGCTAAGGATAGGTTGATAAGGATGATTAAAATATTAGGAAATTTTTTATATGTATTTGACAAGAGTTATTTAGAGATTTAATAATTAATATAGTCTAAAAGAAATATTTTACAATGTGTTTGATTATAGGCTTCTCAAATCTACACCCTTGTAAATAAATACGATTGCATGTTTTATACATGAGCAATGTTTTTGGATAATTTACAATAAAACATATCTAAATTGATCAAAACTAGATTAAAAACATTAGAGGAACTCAAGTTTTGGAAGTATATTACATGTGTGAAGCAAAATGGTGAGTTGTCACTTCATGCAAAAGTCACTATAGAGAACATGTATGCATTCACCAAGTCAAAAACATAATTCTCAAGGTAAAACACATGTTTTCCACCTAAACTAAACAAAATATTATCACTAAAGGTAAAAAACTATATTATTTTGTAACACCAAACGAAAATACTCAAATTTTTACTAGATGACAAATGAAAATCAAAGGAAGCAACTAGGAGGTTCTAAATTTTTGACAAGTAGAGCCTTATCTTGGAGACACATGTCATATGTCACATTCTGTATAGGAGCGAATTTGCACCCTTTACGTAAATTCCCCTTTCACACACCCTCACCTTAGAAAATCAAATCTAAAGGAAAAATTCCACATCACCCAAGTGCCTTCCATCCATTTGGCATATGTCCCTTGTGTTGGTGAGAGAATATTTGTCGAGGATGCACGTGCAGTGTGTGAATGTCTGCGCGGCGTGATGACATCCCTTATGGATTCCCACATCTAAAGTTGGTAGAGGTGTTACACACCCAATTGGGGTCGATTTGTAACATCCCTCTTCGACCAACCAACCCCGAAAATGGCATATTCTTCTTCGTTCTCCTTCAAATTCATTCATTCTTCACTCAATCCAATCCCTTTTTCACATCTCCTAGCACTTCAATCTCATTCTCTAGCATTCACTTCACTCTCAAGTAGCATTTCAACACTCCATTGCAGTAGCAACACTCCATCAACTCCACACTGCAAGTGTGAAGCAAGCTATAGAAGTTTGGGCTTGGAGTCTTGCGGGACCTCCCTTCATCACAGTTGCAGTTGTGATGACTTTTCCAAGTCCATATTCTCCTCCATTGGCTAGTGAGCTTTTAGTTGGAGGTGGTAGTGTTTCAATCCTCTCCTTTGTGATTTCGTTGAGTAGCATTGTATTATTTTGTAGTGCGTGTTGCTCTCTTTTCTTTCCTTTATCGCATATTCTACTCCGTTGCATTTTGGTTGTCCGTGGAGGTGGAAACACCAAAACGGGGGTCTGACTGAGGTAGGCCCCTATACAGCCAGAACAATTTTCCCCTCCTTGCTTGTGTGTAAGTGAATGTACATGTGGACCTAGCTGGCAAACAAGAACTTTTGTGAGATTATCTTCATCACCTTAGATTTCATTTACTTGCTTTATCATCTTTTTCTATATTTCTCATACTTTATCATTCTATTTTTCCTATCAAAACTGACTAGCTAGGTTGTTAGTTAGTTTTTAGGCAGTTTGTATTATGTTTATTGTTTTCTAACCATACGGACACCAGCGCACCTGAGAGATGCCAATGTGTATTGTTGTCATCCCAGAACCACGCTACCATCCTTGGACAAAGAGTTGTCTAAGACAGTATCGACTCCAAAAACCAGCTCGTCTAGCCAAAACCTAAGTTCAGGACCTATAGAGTGATAAAAGTACATCATAGTGCTCATCATTCTCGATCCTTATCCCAATGCATCTTTTAGAGTGAGGTAAGTTAGGGCAGCCCTTCGCTATCGGCTCTCCATGACCTGGAGCCTCGACATGGTTGGTCCCCCTCTCTTACATTTTTGGTGAACTTGACATGAACCATTTGGGTTTTGTTTGGTAGTAATGAAGGGTCCTTTCCTCATGTTCTAGGAGCGTTGTAGGTGTGAGTGTTGTGAGGCGCTTCACCTTACAACCCAACCCAACCTACAACCCGTAGTAGGCATAGTTGGAAGGTTTCGTAGGTGTTGCAGAATGAAGCCTTAACTGGGTCACTGTCTTATCTTAAACCTTTGGGGGGCTTTGTGAGAGTATCATTTAGTGTGTGTTATGGCCTATTTTCTACACCTACCTATCCCCTCTATGTAGCCTGTGAATAGTAGTATAGGTATAACCTTCACCTCGCAAGACCTACCGATGGCCTTTAATAGAGAACCATCTCCTCTTTATATCCTTATGTGAATCAATGGGAACATTGTAGCAGGTGTTCTTGTTGACCTGACATCTCAGGTGAACATTATAACCAAGGAGATAATGTTAATTAACTTCCTGCACAAAGATGGGTATTACACACCTATGAGAACCATCTATACACATAATGGACTTTTCGTACCTCCCCTTGGTAGTATCATTTTGCCAGTCCTTGTCAGACCTAAATCTATAAACCTACTATTTGAAATAATCCCATGGTTTGAACTCTTCTGAGTGAAGTTGGGTATCCCCTGGTTAGTAGCTATGAATGCAATTCCCTCAATTGTGAACAAATGTTTAAAATTTATTCATGAGGGTTTCATGCATGTGATCCATGACACTGGTTATAGACCATTGGTTGCACGTGGCAGTTATTCTTTAGATCATTTTTTTCCTACACCCGTTGGTCCTCTCCCGCCTAGAAAGTACCTCTTGTACCAGACTTATCAGAAGTACAAGAAAGGGTGCTTAACGCCTAGAGTGAGGTACCCTCCATCACCTTATGTTGTTTCGCATATAGGGCATGCCTAAAAGCTATCTGTGATGTTGCCAAGGCCCGTAGAAGAGAAGAAGAGAAACCCTCTCAAGGTCCCTCTTCTTGCTATTTTGTTGTTTAGCCTAACACTCCCTCTCACCCTATTGTGGCGCCATTAGATTGTGTTTTGCATTTGTGAGAGAACCCTATGGTGCCTACTTGGTGAAAGCCCAAGCATCCCACATTCAAGCTTCTCGTTTTGCCCAAGGAGCCTAGGCCCATTCGATATGGCAGTAGAAAGAGTACCCGCAGGGAATCCTCTATGTCTCAGCCTCCGCTGCCTCTCACCACTTCTTCTCCCAAAGCAATAAATGGGAAGAGGCCTATTGTCGAGGCACTAGAACTGACTCCCCATGTTGTTTCTCAACCTACTCCTCCTGCTCCCATTTAAGAGCATGTCCCTCTGCTAGAAATGGTTGTGATGGACACCCCTATAGCCAAGCAGGAGCCTTTCATCCCTTCACAGCTCCCGACCACTAGCTCGAAGAGTCACAGAAACTGCTTTGCACGTGAGCGCAAGCGTTAGCGAAAGGATCTAGCAACTGAGCAGGCCACTTTGAAAAAGAAGTAAAAGCATATGGTTGCCCCTACTTTGAGGCCTCCTATTATGTCCTCCTCTCTCCACACCACTGCTTCTATTTAGTCTAGTTCAGTCTCGCTTCGAGCTCCCGCTGTGAGTATGAATGCGCCTAACCCCAAAAAGGTGCAGGTGTTTATCGCTCCTTTGGTTGAGTCACCCATGTTGATGTCCCTTTCGAACATCCCGACATTCCCTAAACCCATGGATATGTCAAATACTTTGGTGGTATCTATCGTGATTTTCTCCTCCTCTTCCTTTGCGCCTCTTGTCTCATCTATGGGGAGTTCACATCCCCCAAAAAAGCAGAAGGTGGAGGATGGCCCTTCTAGCAATAGAGGGTGTAAGAGGAGCCCGCCTTCTCTGAAAGGTGGTCCTACACTAGCTTGTTTCATCCTAGTAATGGAGCAATTCTTGGCTTCCCCTGAGTTTGTCACCGCTCCCAAGTCACTCAGTAAGCCAAGCGGTGAATCTTGGGTGCAGTCCTCTCCATTCGTTGAGGTACGACATGGCACTCCCGTAAAGTGCATCTTCAACTCGCTAGATGAGGTCCCAACCTTGTCGGTGATCTTCATGAAATTGCTTACCATAGCTCCACAAGATCCTAGTGGAGAAGACCTTACAGGGCCTTCTTCCTTAGCCCTTATTACGGGAGGGTCAGAAGCTCCTCCCCTGAATATTCCACCACTGCAGACTCATTCTCCTTCCCCTTATAATGATCTAGATTGGGAAGCGGATGACCTCTTGGTTGATGAGTGTTAGGGGGAGGCCTCTTCTTTATCTTTAGATTAGATGTGTGTTTTGTGATCTGTTACCCCATGATTGTGTTATGTGTTCCTAAATGACCCTTGTCACCCTTGTTGGTGCTTGGATACATGAGTGATTTTGTGTCATGAACCTTCTTTTATCTGTATCATCATTCCTCCATGTTTGTGTTTGATTTTCAAAAATTTGGGATGATGCAAAGTGTTGGGGGAATTTATGATTCCCTTCCATGTTGACCCAATTTTTTTATTTTTACTTTGTTTTCCATGCATTCTTCCTAATCTAGTGGGGATTGATGATCTTTCACCTTGCACTACAGTAACCTATTATTTATATAAGCATGAGCATATCTAACCCCACAAAACCAGATCCCCCTGTATCCTTTGTTTGTGATTATTTCTCTTTCACTCTTTTCTTGTCTTTCTCTCTTCTTTGCTTGAGTTGGCCCTTGTATGTGTGACAACGCCATTTCTATGATGCTTTAATTTTCATAAAATGCATTCATTGCCAATGTATCTTTTCTCGAAGATCTCAGTAAACTTTTTCCAAGAATCACATTCATAACTTGGACCCCTAATGGAACGTGTTTCCTTCATCATGGGTTCACAAAGAAAGAACTTGAGAACTTTCCTCTGAGGTGGGAGCAACCTTGACCTTCCCCTCGTGAGGGGGCATTTTCTTCCTTTGAAATTCCTTAATGAAGTGAACATCTTTCGAAAGGATTCCTTGGTGATGAATTGATTTGAGAAAAAATGTCTCTATTACACCTTCAAATAGCACGTCCCTCAAGTGGACCCCTCTTCATGTCAAGTTCCCAAGGGACCCCTTTGAAAGTCTTCCAACTTTTCAATGGTCTTTGTGACTGTCCGCTTATTTTTCGGTGTGGTTACTTTATTTTTGGACATGCTCTATCTACAGATCAACATGTCACTTCATAGGTGTGCCTGTGAAGCTGCTATCTGACTCTATAGAGTCCCCTTCTCTAGGTTTCCTCCATGTGAGATATCTTGGGGGACGCCTCCTTGCATATCTGCGGGCCTGTGAGACACTTACTTCTTTGGGTTTCCTCCATGTGAAAGATCTTGGGGGATGCCTCCTTGTAGGTTTGTGGGCTTGTAAGGTGCTTACTTCATGGGGCTTCCTTCATGTGAGAGATCTTGGGGGTTGCCTCCTTGCAGGTCTGTGAGCCTTTAAGATGATTATATCTTGGGGCTTCCTTCATGTGAGAGATCTTGGGGGTTGCCTCCTTGCAAGTCTGCGAGCCTATGAGACAGGTAAACCCACAAAAGTGGTTTACAATTTGAACGAGGAAGGAAAACTTGTAAAAAATGACTCCATGGCAAAAAAAATCATTCTTGGGGTTCAAACGAACTCATTGGTTCAAAAGAACCAAAAGAGGGTTCGCTCGAACCTAGGTTCAAGCAAACCTATTAAAAGTATCCCACCCAAAAAGCAAGTGTGAACCCCCTTTTGAAAAGAGGTTCGCTCAAACCAAGGTTCAAGCGAACCCCCCTTTTCCCTTGTTCCTACTCTCTGCCACCAAAAAAATAAAAAATTTAGCCCTTCGAAGCTCAGGTTGAGAATGAAAATGGAGGAGAATTCACGAACCCAACTAGAATCAAGTAGTCCTCAGAACGAGCTATCTAATGACTATAATTTTAATATGTTTTGGTTTTATTATCTATTTGTTTTTTTAGTTTTATTAAACATAGGTTTTTCACCGAAAATGAAGCTCTTTGTTCTGCACATGTGGAAAAATAGAAGATTATAAAAAAAAATTGAAAAATATGAGTACACCAGATATTGAAGTCCTTGATCCAACAAAAAAAAATAATTTCAATACATACAAAAAAAGTTACACGTTATACGGTCCGCCTATGTCTGAATTGTAATTAGTTTAACTTCAAAACTTGATTAAGGAAAAATAATTCAATAAAAAACTATCTAACCAAGTGGAAGAAATAGATATCGGAGTTACAAATCTAAATTCGAAAGAATTAGAACTTTATCATTCATGGAAAAAAAGTTATGCGTTATACGGTGAGCGTCACTCCTTAAAAATGTTGTTTCCTGAAAAAACTAGTTTTTGAGGGAGATGGAAAAAGAGGTGCAATCTAATTCCAAAAATTTTGAAAAAAATATATTTAGAATCTACAGGCAATTCACGAAACTCTAGTTTGCATCATCTTCAAATTCCTCATGGTTTAGCCACTATAGGTGCCCGAAAGTGAAGATTTAGTTAGAAAAAATTATTTCAGTGTCCAATTTGGCCAAAAATTGTAAACCACTATTGTGGGATCACCCAGTCTACGCTTTCATCCTACGGGATTTGTCCATCATTGGTTTGAGGGCCTTCTTTGTACTTTGTGTAGCTTCATAGTTCTGTGAGGCTATGGGGTCTTTTTTTTTAAACTCCTCAGGGAGACTACCTATGGAGTCCTTTGCCTGTCCTGTGCTTTCAAGCTCGCCAGATTGCGGTATGCTTCCTTGACGGTTCAGGTATAAATTTCTAACCCTACTAACTTTGTGATCTACTTTACTGAAGCACTCATCAGTACTCGTGCTCACTAAAGTGGGGGAAAAATATATAGGAGTGAATTTGCACCATTTACACAAATTCCCCTTTCACACACCCTCACCTTAGAAAATCAAATTTGAAGGAAAAATTCCACATCACCTAACTGCCTTCCATCCATTTGGCATTTGTCCCTTATGTCAGTGAGAGAATATTTGTCGAGGACACATGCGCAACATGTTGGTGTCCCTAATGGATTCTCTCATTTGAAGTTGGCAAAGGTGTACACACCTGATTGGGGTCGATTTGTAACATCCCTCTTCAACAAACCGACCCTGGAAATGGCAGATTCTTCTTCATTCTCCTCAAATTCATTCATTCTTCACTCAATCCAATCCCTTTTTCACATCTCCTAACACTTCAATCTCATTCTCTAGCATTCACTTCACTCTCAAGCAGCATTTCAACACTCCATTGTAGCAGCAGCACTCCATCAACTCCACATTGTAAGTGTGAAGCAAGCCATAGAAGCGTGGGCTTGGAGTCTTGCGAGACCACCCTTCATCACAGTTATGGTTGTGGTGACTTTTCCAAGTCCATATTCTCCTCCATTGGCTAGTGAGCTTTTAGGTGGAGGTGGTAATGTTTCACTCCTCTACTTTGTGATTTGGTTAAGTAGCATTGTATTGTTTTGTAGTGTGTATTGCTCTCTTTTCTTTCCTTTACCGCATATTCTACTCCATTGCATTTTGGCTATTTGTGGAGATGGAAACACCAAAACGGGGGTCTAATTGAGGTAGGCCCCTATACAGCCCAAACAATTTTCCCCTTCTTGCTTGTGTGTAGGTGAATGTGGGTGTGGAGCTAGCTGGCGAACAAGCGCTTTTGTGAGATTATCTTCATCACCTTAGCTTTCATTTACTTGCTTTATCATCTTCATCTCTATTTCTCATACTTTATCATTCTATTTTTCCTATCAAAACTGACTAGCTAGGTTGTTAGTTAGTTTTTAGGCAGTTTGTATTATGTTTACTATTCTTTGACCGTATGGATGCCAGCATGTCGCACTATCGTCCCAGAACCACACTGCCATCCTCAGACAAAGAGTTTTCTAAGACACAATATCGACTCCAAAAACCAACTTGCCTAGCCCAAACCTAAGTTCAAGACCTATAGAGTGATAGAAGTACATCATAATGCTCATCATTCTTGATCCTTATCCCAAGGCATATTTTAGAGTGAGGTAAGTTAGGATAGCCCTCCGCTCTCAGCTCTCTATGACCTGGAGCCTTGATATGGTTGGTCCCCCTCTCTTACATTTTTGGTGAACTCGACGTGAACCATTTTGGTTCCGTTTGGCAGTACTGAAGGGTCCTTTCCTTGTGTTATAAGAGCGTTGTAGGTGTGAGTGTTGTGAGGCACTTCACCTTATAGTCCAGCCTGCGACCCCTAGTAGGCATAGTTGGAAGGTTTCGTAGGTGTTGCAGAATGAAGCCTTAACTGGGTCACTGTCCTATCTTACAACCTTTGGGGGGCTTTGTGAGAGTATCATTTAGTGTGTGTGATGGTCTCTTTTTTGCACCTACATATCCCCTCTGCATAGCCTATGAGTAGTAGTACAGGTATAACCTTCACCTCACAGGACCTGTCGATGGGCTTTAATAGAGAACCATCTCCTCTTTATATCCCTGCACGAATCAATGAGAACACTGTAGTAGGTGTTCTTGTTGACCTGGCGTCTCAGGTGAACATTATAACCGAGGAGATCATGTGAATTAACTTCCTACACAAATATGGGTATGATGCACCTGTGAGCACCATTCATACACATAACGGACTTTTTCGGACCTAAATTCATAAACCTGCTATTTGACATAATCCTGGGGTCTGAACTCTTTAGAGTGAAGCTGGGTATCCCTTGGTTAGTAGATATGAACACAGTTCCCTCAATTGTGCATAAATGTTTAAAATTTATTCATGAGGGTTTTGTGCATGTGATCCATGACACTGGTTATAGACCACTAGTTGCGTGTGGCAGTTATTCTTTAGATCACTTTTGGCCTACACCCATTGGTCCTCTCCCACCTAGAAAGGACCTCTTGTACCGAACTTATCAAAAGTACAAGAAAGGGTTCTTAATGCCTAGAGTGAGGTACTCTTCATCACCTTATGTTGTTTTGCATAGGGCATGCCTAAAAGCTGATAGTGATGTCGCCAAGGCTTGTAGAAGAGAAGAAGAGAATCCCCCTTAGGGTCCTTCTTCTTCCTCTTATGTTGTTCAACATAATGCTCCCTCTCTCTGTTGTAGCGCCATTAGATTTTGTTCCATGTTTGCGAGAGAATCTTATGGTGTCTGCTTGGAAAAAGCCCAAGTGTCCCACCTTCGAGTTTCCCATTCTACGCATGAAGCCTAGGCCCGTTCGATATGGAAAAAGAAAGGGTCCCCATGGGGAATCCTCTATGTCTCAGCCTACGTGTCCTCCCACTACTTTTTCTCCCAAAGTAGTAAATGGGAAGATGCTCACTGCAGGCACTAGATCCAACTCCCCCCATTGTTTCTCAACATGTTCCTCCTGCTCCCATTCAGGAGCCTATCCCTCCACTAGAAATGGTTGTGATGGAAACCCTTATGGCTGAGCAAGATCCTTTCATCCCTTCACAGCTCCCAGTCGCTAGCTCGAAGAGTCGTAGAAACCGCCTTGCATGTGAGCGCAAGCATCGACAAAAGGCTCTATCGACTAAGTAGGCCGCTTTGCAGAAGAAGAGGAGATGACTGCCCTTGCTTTGAGGCCTCCTACTATGTTGTCCTCTCTCCCCCCCTCTACTTCTATTCAGTCTAGTTCAATCTCGCTCCCAGCTCCCACTATGAGTATGAATGCGCCTAACCCCAAAAAGGTGCAGGTGTTTATCGCTCATTCGGTTGAGCCACCCCTATTGATGTCCCTTCCATATATCCTGTCGTTCCCTAAACTCATGGATATGTTGAATACTTTGGTGGTATTTTTCGTGGTTTTCTCTTCCTCTTCTTCCTATTCACCTCTTGCCTCATATGTGGGGAGTTCACATCTCCCAATGAAGCAAAAGGTGGAGGATGGCCCTTCTAGCAATGGAGGGCATAAGAGGAGCCCGCCTTCTCCAAAGGGTGGTCCTGCACTAGCTTGTTTTGTCCTAGTAATAGAGAAAATCTCAGCTTCCCCTGACTTTTTTATTGCTCCCAAGTCACTTGGTGAGCCAAGTAGTGAATCTCAAGCGTAGTCCTCTCCATCCATTGAGGTATGACATGGCACTCTAGTAAAGTGCATGTTCAACTCTCTGGACAAGGTCCCAACCTTATTGACAATCTTCCCAAAATCGCTAACCATAGCTCCACAAGAGCTTAGTGGAGAATACTTTATAGGGCCTTCTTCCTTATCTCTTGTTACGGTAGGGTCGGAAGCTCCTCCCTTGAATATTCCACCACTATAGGCTCATCCTCCTTCCCCTTATAATGATCTATAGTGGGAAGCAAATGATCTCTTGGTCGATGAGTGTTAGGGGGAGGCCTCTTCTTTATCTTTAGATTAGATGTGTGTGTTGTGATGTGTTCCCCCATGATTGTGTTATGTTTTCCTGGATGACCCTTGTTACCCTTTTTGGTGCTTGGATATAGGAGTGATTTTGTGTCATGAACCTTCTTTTATCTGTATCATCATTTTTCTCTGTTTGTGTTTGATTTTCGACAAATTGGGGATGATGCAAAGTGTTGGGGGCATTTAGGCTTCCCTTCCATGTTGACCCAAATTTTTATTTTTACTTTTTTTTTGTGCATTCTTCTTGATTTGGTGGGGATTGATGATCTTTTGCCTTGCACCATGGTAACCTATTATTTATATAAGCATGAGCAAATCTAGCCCCGCAAAACTAGATCCCCCCGTGTCCTTTGTTTGTGATTATTTCTCTTTCACTCTTTTCTTATATTTTTCTCTTCTTTGCTTGAGTTGGCCCTTGTATGTGTGACAACACCATTTCTATGATGCTCTGATTTTCAAAAAAATGCATTCTTTGCCAAAAAATCTTTTCTCGAAGATCTCGATAAACTTTTTTCAAGAATCGCATTCAAAACTTGGACCCCTAACGGAACGTGTTTCCTTCATCATGGGTTCACAAAGAAAGAACTTGAGAACTTTCCTCTGAGGTGGGAGCAACCTTGACCTTCCCCTCATGAGGGGGCATTTTCTTCCTTTTGAATTCCTTGATGAAGTGAACATCTTTCGAAAGGATTCCTTGGTGATGAATTGATTTGAGAAAAAAATATATTTCACACCTTCAAGCAACACATCCCTCGAGTGGACCCCTCTTCACGTCAGGTTCCCAAGGGACCCCTTTGAAATTCTTCCAACTTTTCGATAGTTTGCCTGACTATTCACTTATTTTCCTGCGTGGCCACTTTGTTTTTGAACATGTTCTATTTGCGGATTAACATGTCACTTCATAGGTGCACCTGTGAAGCTACTATCCAACTCTACAGAGTCCCCTTCTCTAGGTTTCCTCCATGTGAGATATCTTGGGATGTCTCCTGGCGGGTTTATGGGCTTGTGAGGCACTTACTTCTTTGGGTTTCCTCCATGCGAGAGATCTTGGGGGCCGCCTCCTTGCACGTCAATGGGCTTATAAGGTGCTTACTTCATGGGGCTTCCTTCATGTGAGAGATGGTGGGGGTTGCCTCCTTGCAAGTCTGCAGACCTATAAGGTGCTTATATCTCAGGGCTTCCTTCATGTGAGAGATCTTGGGGGTTGCCTCCTTACAGGTCTGCGAGCCTGTGAGATGCTTTCATCCTGTGGGATTTGTCCATTGTTGGTCTAAGGGCCTTCGATGTACTTTGTGCAGCTTCATATTCTGCGAGGCTATGGATTCTTTGGTTTGAAACTCCTCAGGGAGAGTACCTGTGGAGTCCTTTGCCTGTCCTATGCTTTCAAGCTTGCCAGATCATAGTTTGCTTCCTCAATGGTTCAGGTATAAATTTCTAACTCTACTAACTCTTTGATCTACTTTACTGAAGAACTCATTAGTACTTGTGCTCGCTAAAGTGGGGGAAAAATGTATAGGAGTGAATTTGCACCCTTTACGCAAATTCCCCTTTCTCACACCCTCACCTTAAAAAATAAAATCCGAAGGTGAAATTCCACATCACCCAATTTCCTTCCATCCATTTGGCATCTGTCCCTTGTGTCGGTGAGAGAATATTTGTTGGGGACACGTGAACGTTTGTGCGACGCATTGCCATCCCTGACGGATTCCCGCATCTGAAGTTGGCAGAGGTGTTACGCACCCAATTGGGGTCAATTTGTAACATCCCTCTTTGACCAACTGAACCTAGAAATGGAAAATTATTCTTCATTATCCTTCAAATTCATTCATTCTTCACTCAATCCAATCCCTTTTTCACATCTCCTAACACTTCAATCTCATTCTCTAGCATTCACTTCACTCTCAAGCAACATTTCAACACTCCATTGCAACAACAACACTCCATCAACTCCACATTGCAAGTGTGAAGCAAGCCATAGAAGCATGGGATTGGAGTCTTGCAAGAGCTCCCTTCATCATAGTTGCGGTTGTGGTGACTTTTCCCAGTCCATATTCTCCTCCATTGGCTAGTGAGCTTTTGGGTGGAGGTGGTAAAATTTCACTCCTCTCCTTTGTGATTTGGTTGAGTAGCATTGTATTGTTTTGTAGTGTGTGTTGCTCTCTTTTCTTTCCTTTATCGCATATTCTACTATGTTGCAGTATGGTTGTCCATGGAGGTGGAAACACCAAAATAGGGGTCTGACTAAGGCAGGCCCCTATACAGCCCCAACAATTTTCCCCTTCTTGCTTGTGTGTAGGTGAATGTACGTGTGGAGCTAGCTAGCGAACAAGCTCTTTTATGAGATTATCTTCATCACCTTAGCTTTCATTTACTTGCTTTATCATATTTGTCTCTATTTCTCATACTTCATCATTCTCTTTTTCCTGTTAAAACTGACTAGCTAGGCTGTTAGTTAGTTTTTAGGTAGTTTGTATTGTGTTTACTATTTTTTGACCGTACAGACGCTAGTGCGCCCGATAGACGCTAGCACACTGCACTGTCGTCCTAGAACTGTGTTGTTGTCCTTGGATAGCAAGCTATCTGAGACACAATATCGACTCCAAAAACCAGATCTCCTAGCCCAAACCTAAGTTCAGGACCTGTAGAGTGATAAAAGTACATAATAGTGCTCATCATTCTTGATCCTTATCCTAGGGCATCTTTTAGAGTGAGGTAAGTTAGGGAAACCCTACACTCTCGGCGCTCTGTGACCTAGAGCCTTGACGTGGTTGGTCCCCCTCTCTCACACATTCAAATATGTTAACATGGCTTGTTGGCTTAATTTTATGATTTTAACCATCCTTTGACCTACCATGTCATCCCATCCATTTTTGGGTGCACCCATATTTACCCCCTTGGGAGAGGTATCTCACATTGCTCTACATGTATCATTTTCTAAAATAAGGTGTGCGTTAAAAATTATTAGTTTACATTCTTATTTATAATTACCTATAACTCATTATCCCACATCTAAACATGTAAAAAATAGTTGAATAGATTAAGGATAATATATTAAAATAAGGACCATAATATAAATGACAAAAAAATACATAAGAACTTACCATTTACACAATAGGTTAGAGATACCACCTATGTTTTTCATTATCTCACATCCATCCAAATACCTTACAAAAAAATGAAACAAACTTAAGTGCAATATAATGGTGTTATATAGGGTGAAAAATATCTTTAAATGAGGGAGAAGAGGGTGTACCATTGAAGTGGGATTTAGGTGTATACCTACATCAGCTAGCATGATGTATGACAACATGAAAATCATATTGGCACAAAACTAGGTTAGCATAAATAAGATTTTTTTGGTTTTCTAAAAGCTCATGTTTATATGTATCAAGTTAAGGGATTGGGACCTAAGTAATCAATGACCATTTCAAATGTGAAATTAGTCATAAAAGACATATTAAGGTGAGGATTGTGGATATGGGGAGTGCATAGGATAGTGGGCAATAACAAATTCATATTTCTTGAAAAACCCTTTTTTTGTTAAAATATAGAATAAGAGTGA
The DNA here is from genome assembly GCA_007258455.2 of Sequoia sempervirens. Taxonomy (NCBI): domain Eukaryota; kingdom Viridiplantae; phylum Streptophyta; class Pinopsida; order Cupressales; family Cupressaceae; genus Sequoia; species Sequoia sempervirens. The sequence goes on from VDFB02042565.1 coordinate 116,543, forward strand.
TGGAATTAGGAATAGGTAGAGTCAAAATGATTTGGTAGTGAGCTAGAGAATATGAATATGCCTTTATATTTTTAATTTTTGTACATATTTGTAGTATTTGGGTCATTTTTTATTTTTAGGGGTCTTCAAACTAACTTTTCATTTTATAGAAAAATTTCCACTTTGCCAAATTTATTGTTCATTGCAAAAAAATGTACAATCATTGTGGTGAACATTTGAATATTATGGTGGGCCCATGTTCATCATTTATGAAAATTGGCAAACGCATAGTCACTACATATAGAAAGTGGTAAACTTGCTACTATTAAGAAAAATAATGTTTATTACTCAAATTTTTAAATTTTCAAAAAAATCCAACTTCACTCTTATTCATGGGTGCTAACGAAATGACCACATTCAATGGAGTGGTGCCTAGAGAAGGATTGGCTTGTGAAAGCTCTAGAACTATTATTAAATATGAAGAGAGGCTTATTGGAGAGAGTTATAATATTACATGGGTAGCATAGATCCTCTAATGTTGCCTTGTAGTTATATCTTATGTGACATTTTTAGTTATTGAGATATAAGAAAATTGAAATAGAGTGGAAAATCACTCTTTTTGACACCTATAGAATACTCAAGATCCTAATGATTAGAATCAAACTTACCCTATTTAATGTATAGGAGAGAGAGAGAGAGAGAGAGAGAGAGTGGGTTGCCTGTTTTGGATCTATACCATTTAGGATTTGGGCTTGATGAGAAGCATGTAATTGAGTTTGGTAAAGGGGTGGCTATTCAAACTATTCAAAAATCTATTATAAGAATAATTGTTGTAAGGATAGCCAACAAGGGGGGTATATGATCTTATGTAGCCAGAAATTGATTATAGGGGAGATCAAGAGATAGGGGAGGAGATTTGCATGGGAACTAGAAACCCACACATGTCACATTTTTATCATATTTCTCTAGCTAGGGGCACAAACCATTAACCACCCATTATTGATCATGGGTAGGATTTTAGAGCACTTCATCCCTTAAATTATAGAGGTTTGTTGATACCATGATTTCTATGGAATATTCATAATATAGGGAGCATGAGTGGAACTAACATGATTAGTGAATACTATATCATGATGAATGGTGTCTAGAGGGATACAAGGACTTTAAAATGTCCATAGAGCCACTAAATCCCTTATTGATAAGCACAAAATATTGAGAAAAATAGTGAATAATAATAGTTTAAACATAAACTTAAAGTTTACAAATATAATCAACCCAACTAGAGGTTAATGTAGGAGCATCTAGGTCCACAAGCTAGCCTACATCACTAAAAATATAATTCTAATGTTTTTAATTTTTCCACTTTAGTTTTGGGTGTTTGTTATGGGCTATTTCTTATCAAATTACCTTATAAATGGGTGCTAGATGAAGGACGTAGGTTTCTTTTTTAGACCTTTTGTAGTTGTACTACAAGTGATCATCATGTTGATATAGTAATGAATCAAGGTACTATAGGAGAATCTTTGATGTATTTATTTTTCTATAGAAAATGTGATAGAGGATGTGGAATATTCTACAAGATGACATCATGTGTGCTATAGTGTACTACTTGGATAAACTTTTAGTAGACATCTCAAGGTTGTGATAAGAAATATAAAGGTCTTTATTGCTAAGTTATATATGGGATGATTAGTTTTATTTATTGACATTGTCATGGTCACCTATAAATCTCCAATAATTTGTTTCCTCTTGATTTTCTCTAGTTGTTCAATTTCTAATAAAAATGTCTTTCATCTTTGTTTTTATGTTGATATCCTTAGCAACATCAAAATTAAAAAGACTAGTCATTATTTATTACTTTCAATAATGGATCCAACATGATGTGATTCTCTTCTCAATTTATTGTTGGACTTCCACTTGGGAATAGATAGGAAAATAATTTACCAAGGAAGCAACCCTGATAAAAGACCATAAAAGGTGAAAAAAGGTAACCTTATAAGCATGACATATTGGTCAAGTTGTACAAGTAGAAATATTTCAAATTCCCAAACTACTTGTGCCACAACTTACTTGCCTTGTCAAAATAAGTGAGAAGTGTAGTCAAAGTAAAATTAAGATAAAATTCATAAATACATGTAACTAATATTAGTGAACTACTTTCCTAACTACTACTACAGAGCTACTATGTATCTCACAAGTAACCATTATTTTAGGAGTGATCTAGAAGAATAATAAGAGATTACTTGATATGATGGAACCAAAAACATCATGAAGTGTTCCATCACCCATGTCAACAAATCCTCTCCCACATACCTCAACTAAGGTGTCATCACCCATCAAAATGTGTGACATGGGACAAGGCTCCAAAGATGTGAAGTCATACACAAACAGGCCATGTTGTGCAAAGAATTAGAGTCAAGCATCTAAGTTGAAGGTGGAGTTGCAACTAATACAAGGACCTTGCCATTTTCTTTCCCCTTACTATTTTCCTTCAATTTAATTTGGTGAAGTCTTTTTTATTGACTTAGGAACATAGATGTTGTTCTTTTCCATAACATTTGTTAGGTGATAAATTTGTTTCTTAAAAAAAATAAGCTTATCATAATCAATTATATTAAAATAAGAATATTTGACCTTCTCTTTTTTAAGGTTGTTACCTTTTGAATAGAGGTCTTGTATGCTACTTCAGAAGTAGTGGGTTTATCTTGCATTTTCTCCTTCTTGTCCTTGTTTTTATATTTCCCCTTATTTCTGGACCCCTTTTTTTCTTTTATGTCTTGGTTTGTTACCAAGACATGTAATTTTGAGGATTTTAGAGTACCCATCTATATGAGCTTATCCTACTTCCTTGAGAGTGAGGTTGCATAGTCATTAAGAGATGACATAGTGAATTGAGTTCCAAGTGCATCCTTTGTGGCATAAAAAGTAGAAAATAAAGTGAATAATCTATACCAATATTGGATAGAATATTATCAATCAATTGGACATATTATATTTTAGTCCCACATTATTTTAGTTGCAATCTCAATGATTCTAGTTTAGTCAAGAAGTTCATAATAGTGTCAAAACTACTAAGTCTCAAATTAATAAACTCGTTATCCAATTTATGACCTCTCTTAATGTCTTGAACCCTATATAAATTAGCTAAATTATTTCACATTTGATTGGGTAAATTCAAATATTTAGTGTGGAATAGTAAGTTAGGAGATACATAAAAACATAATAGACCATAGGCTTCGTCGTGTTTATTATACCATTTGTTTTTCTCTACAAAAGAAAGGATCTACCTCTATACACATCATAATCCTAAATAATCCTTTCTTATCTAATGAGCACATGCTTAAACTAAGAGGGGGTGAATCAATATAAGACAAAATTTTAATTTTTTAAACTTAACAACCATAACAATATCGATCACACAAGATCTAACAATTATGCAACACAACAAGAACACACGATTTATGTGGAAACCATTTTGGGAGAATACCACAAAAGAATATTGCTTTATTGATTCTCTTACAATTTGAGTAGGAACTAACCTACTAGAGACACCAATCTTTGCTTATCTTCATAGGCACCAACCCACTAGAGACATCAATCCCCACAATTGGGTACCAACCCAACAAAAGACACCAATCTCTTGAATGTGAGAGGAACCAACCTCTAGCACAAGGTCTACTTAAATCTACTAGAATATCCTCTTAGATCTGCTATAACTCCTTCCCAAATTCTACCTTAAATTTATAGTTAAATCACCTCAAAATTTATGTTAAGATCTTCTACTCTTCTCTTGGATTTGCTCCAAAATGTCTGCGATAAATCTTCCTTTAAGTCTACTCCAAAATTTGCTATAGATCACTTCAAAATTTTCTATGGATCTTCTATTTTGTTCACACAAAATTTACTCTTATTCTTCCTCAAGATATGCTCTAGATAGGAATGATATTTAATGACTTTTTGCTTTCAAATGCTCCTCGCAAATCCTTCATATATCTTAAACAAGGGAGGTGACCACATAGAAAGACATGTCATTTGGTAAGAGAGTTGATTTCTCTATATGTAGACAACTCTTCATCTTAGCATATGGGTGGTAGACATAGGTCAACCCAAAACAACAAATAATATTTTTATTTTTAAAGTTTAAATCCCCAAAGTGGGGTGTCTTTAAGGGGAGGGTTGGCCTCAACAAAAAACAATTTTAATTGATTATATTTAATTCCCAAAATGGAATTCTAAGCATCAAGGGTTGGCCTAAAGCATAGCCACCCACAACCACAAACTCCTTCCTCAACAAACTCAATAACACATGATCTTTGACATCAATAACAAGTTTCTAACAATATCTCCCTTTGTGATTGATGGAAACCTTGCAAAGACATAATATTATGAATGCAACAATAAAATACATCTCCCCAATGATTGAAATACTCCCCCTTAATCTTCTCCCCCCCCCTTTGAAATTAATGGAAAAAACTTTCAAGGGCTAAAAGATGAGGCAATGAATAGCTCCCCCTAAACACATGCTTCTTCTTAAGAATTTAGTGACTAGATGAGGGTGATATCACTCCCAATTTTTGTCTGATGTACTCAAAAGTATATTTTGGAAGATGCTTTGTGAAAATGTCTACAATTTGTTCTTGTGTAGCAATATACTCCAACTTTACTTGGTGATCAACCACTTTCTCTCTTAAGAAATGATATTTGTTTGGAATGTGCTTTGTCCTAGAGTGTTTAACTAGATTCTTCAAGATGTTAATTGCACTTTTGTTATCATAAAATATGGAAATGGGGTGATCATATTCAAACTTAATGTCCTTCAATGTTCGCTTCATCTAGAGAACTTGTGTGCAAAAAGAGGTTGTTGCTATATACTTCACTTATGTTGTGGATAGTGAAACTAAAGCATGTTTCTTACTTAACCAAGATATAAGATCGTTATCAAGGAAGAATGTTCCTCCACTCATAATCTTTATATCATCAACACTTTCGACCCAATCTACATCTGTATATACTATTAGGGTGAAATATTCACCTCTTGAATACCACAACCCATAATCCATAGTGTCCTTTAGATATTTTAATATTATTTTAACTACTTGCACATGAGTTTATTTTGGTTTTTCCTAAAATCGTGCCACCAAACCAACTACTTGCATAATATCAGGCCTTATAGCTGTCACATATAATAAAATCCCAAACATGGATCTGTATAGAGTTTTATTGGCCTTAGGGAATTCGTCATCCTTAATCAATTTGCAATCTATAACCACGGGTGTACTCACATTATTATAATCCTCCATCCTGAATTTCTTCATCATATCCTTAATATACTTGGTGTGTGAAATAAATATCCCCTTATCTACTTGAAATTTTTGTAACCCAAGGAAGAAGGAAATATCACCAAGCATTGAAATTTCAAACTAATTTTGCATGTTTATGGAAAACTCTTGACACATCTTATCACCGCTACCTCCAAAATAATATCATCTACATAAAATACAATAATCAACTAATTATCACCTTCAATTTTAATGTATAGATTGTTGTCAACAATACCTCTTTTGAAGCCTTGTTGTTGTAGATACTTATCCAATCTTGAGTACTAATCCCTAGGGGCTTATTCATCCCATAAAGTGCCTTCTTTAGCCTACATACATAGTCCTCATCCTCTGATAGGAGAAACCCTTTTGGTTGTTCAATATATACACTTATTCCTCTAATTTCCATTGGATAAAAGCTTACTTGACATCCATTTGACAGACTTTAAAATTCTTGAAACAAGAAAATGATAAAAACTTCCTTATAGCCTCCATACGAGCAATAAGGAAAAAGTTTATTCAAAATCAATTCCTTCAACTTGAGCATATCCCTGACATACTAATCTTGCCTTGTTCCTCACAACTTGACCATCCTCATTCAACTTGTTCTTGAATACCCACTTAGTACCAATCGCATTCTTATCCTTCTGTCTTGGGACAAGTTTCCAAGTTTCATTCTTCTCAATTTGATCCAACTCCTCTTCCATAGCCTTTATCCAATGCGTGTCTTCACTTTCTTTTGTAAATTTCTTTAGTTCTATTTTGGAGAGCAAGGATAGGTTCGCATATTCTAATGTATTGAAAAATCCCCTTCTCTGAATTTCTTTATCTTTGTCACCAAGAATTAAATCTTCTACATGATTCTTTTGAACAAATCTAGATGGTCTCTTAGAGGGTGCCTTTGATGGTGTCTTTGTGTCTCTTTGCTCAACTTCATCATTTTCAATTTCTTCCTCTACTTCCTCTTCTTTTCCAATATCTTCATTTTGATAATCAATTTCTTGTGCTATTTCCTTATGATGCCTTTCTTCATCCACTCTTACATTTGCACTTTCAATAATTTTATGTATTTTTTTATTATAGCATCTATAGACCTATCTTCTTGAAGAGTATCCAAGGAAGATGCCCTCGTTGGATCTAGAGTAAAACTTTCCTAAATCTTCATCATCTCTTGTATAACACTTTCTCTTGAATACTTTGAATTACTTCACTCTTGCAGGCCTTCCCTTCCATAGTTCATAGGGTGTTTTTTTTGTTGGTTAGCTTGATTAGTGTCCAGTTCATAATGTAGACTATCATATGAATTGCTTCTTTCTAGAAATTTTTTGATGGCTTGGACTCATTTAACATGGTTCTTGTCATTATTTGAACTATTCTATTCTTTCTCTCAACAACTTCATTTTTTTATGGAGTCCTTGTGGCTGAAAATTATCATCTTATTCCATGTTGTTCACATAATTCTTCAAATTCATTTGAAGTGAACTCTCCTCCTTTAACAGATCTTAGGAATTTGATTCTTATCCCATTTTCATTCTCTAAAAAGGTTTTGAATGCCTTGAACTTCTCAAAAGCTTCATATTTTTCTTTCAAAAATGTAACCCAAGTCATCCTAAAATAATCATCAATTAATAGCATAAATTAACTCCCACCTTGTAATATTTTTGTCCTTGCTGGCCCACATAGATCAATATGGATAAGTTCCAAAGGCTTTGATGTAGAGTACACCTTTGATTTGAAGCATGTCCTTGTTTTATTTCCATGTTTACATTGTTTGTAGATAGTATTAAGAGGCTTTGTAATCTTTGACATGTCCCTCACAACTTGCTTATTATTAATATTCATAATACTGTCAAAATTCAAGTGTCTCATCCTTCTATTCCACAACCAACTCTCATCTTCTTTCCCCATGTAGCATCTTTCTCCTTTGATTTCACTAATGATATAAAAATTGTTCACAGTTATACTTACATCTACAACTAGATTCCCTATGCTTGTTTTTTTTGATTTTGCAACTATTAACCTGAAATGTGAGAGTGTGCCCTTGGTCATACATTTGACTCAACTTAGAATATTATGTTTTAATCCTTTGACATATAACATGTTTTAAGTATTTGTATTCTAATTGTCAAGACTAATAGTACCTTTTCTCGCTATCCTTGTTGTAGCATTATCTCCAAACTCCACGATTCTTCCATTCACTTCCTTCAAAGTGAGGAACTTGCTTTTAACCCCTGTCATGTGGCTTGAACAACCATTGTCAATATACCATTGATTTCCCTCATTTTTAGCATGAAGGGTTGTTTGCACTAGCATGGATCTCTCCTTCTTTTCTTGTGCTCACCTCTTCTTCCAAACTCTTGTAGATTCCTCTTTTTGCTTTTCATAAACACCCTCCTTGTTTTATCTAGGAGGTTTTGAAAAATTACTTCTATAGAAATGTGCAATATGACCAAAATTGTTGCACTTGTAACACATAATGTTATAGTCAATTAGCGGAGAAAAAAAATTGTAGTTCCTCTTTAAGAAGCCAAAATCATTCCTTGTATGAACTCTACAATCCATTGCTTTATGACAAAAATGATAATATGAAAAGTAATAACCATAAAACAAATTCTAGAACCTACTCTTATGTGCTTGCCTCTAAGGAAAGAACTTTCTAAATTTGTCCTTGTCACCTTTTGGAGGAGTGCTTGAATTTTTTGGAACATGGTTCTCTTGATTCTTGTTGATAGGACTTTTGAGAGCATCTACAAAGCTTTTTTTCTTTTCCTAATATGCCTTCTTTGGAGGTTCTTTGTGATCTTCTTTATTAGGCATCAAATTCTCTTCAAAGCCAAGATCTTTTTTAATTTACAAGATCATCTAGAATCTCAATTCTCTTTTCAAACTTCAAGCTTTTGCTCAACTGATCATTAGTCTTTTCCAAAATTCCTTACTCAAGAAAACAATTTCACACTCAAGTTTCTCTCAATTCTCTCTCTTCATCTTTAGCTAATTTCTTATGACCTCTTCTATCCTCCTCGCTTCTTCAATTTGAATTTTTAGATTGATGATCATTTTCTCTAATTCTTAAAAACTTTGTGACATTTTTGCCTTAGATTCACATTCCTCTTAAAGTTGTATTTTTTATTTTGAATTCTTCTTTGTAAACCTCTCGATCTTATCTAGGGAACAAATGAGTTCTTCCTCCAAATCTAATTTAGCATAATCTTCTCCTTCTGACTCCTCTTCTTTTTCTTTGTCTTCACTTTTTGGGGCATCGTCCTTTGTTTCTATTTTCATGAATAGAATCTCTTCTATATCACTTTCATAAATGCTTCTATTGCTCTCTTTAAGCAAGCTACTATATTCCTTGGAGTAGATTATCTTCAAGTATGCTTATGCAAGTCCTTCTTTTCATGCTTTCCTTATGTGTAATTCTTCTTGTAATGGTGATGTTTCCTTCCTTTCCTTTTGCTATAGTATTCTCCCTCATCACTACTTTCACTTTTGACCTATGGACACTTAGCAACAAAATGTCCTATATTACCACAATTAAAACATCTAAGAGTATACTTGCCTTTGTATTTTTTGGATCGTTTCTCAAGCTTTCTTATGAAGTGGGATTCTTCTTCATCACTTGAACTATCACTTGATTCAGGTTCTTTATTCTTCATCTTCTTTGAGGCTTTGAAGGCAGCTTCACACTTTGATGTCTTCTCCTTCTCAGTCCTCATTTCATATGTTGTGAGGATCCCATATAACTCGTTCATCTTCAATATATCCAAGTCCTTCAATTTTTCAATATCAATTTTTTTGCATCAAATCTTAAAGGAAGAGATCTTAGCACATTTTGAACGATCACAAATTCTTCAATTTATTCACCAAGTCCTCAGATGGTATTGACAATTTCATCCACATGAAGGAGACAGGTTAGAATATTCTCTTCATATTTCATCTTCAAGCTCTTGAATTTTCTTCTATGGGTTTGGAGCTTGGAATTATTAACCTTTTTATCACCTTCATATTTTTTTTGAAGTTTTTCCTACATCTGTTTCATTGATTTGTAATGAATCACCTTGAAATTTTTAAATTTTGAAAAACCACACAAAATGGTGTTCATAGCTTTCACATTATTTTCACTAGCCCTCTTTCTAGCTTGATCCATTGGTGGAGAAGGTGGTGTAACATAACCATCCACTACAAATTTCCAAATGTTAAATCCAAGTGCCATTGGGTAGGTGTGCATCTTTATGCTCCAAAATGCATAGTTTTTCTCATCAAATAATGGGGCTCTATTTGAAGAGAAACCTTCTCGACATGCCATGTGTTCTTTTGAGATCTACCTTCTAGCAATTAGGTTAATATTAAAGGAACCCGTTTTGATACCAATTGATGAGCATGTGCTTATACTAAGAGGGGGTGAATCAATATAAGACAAAATTTTAATTTTTCAAAACTTAATAACCATAACAATATCAATCACACATGATCTAACAATTATACACCACAACAAGAGCACACAATTTATGTGAAAATCCTTGTGGGAGAAAACACATGATAAAAAATTGCTTTATTGATTCTCTTACAATTTTAGTAGGCACCAATCTATTGGAGACACCAATCTTTGCTTATCTTTGTAGGCACTGACACACTAGAGACACCAATCCCCACAAAAGGGCACCAACCCAACAAGAGATACCAATCTCTTCAATGTGAGAGGCACCAACCTCTAGCACAACAAGGTTTTCTCAAATTTGTTAGAATCTCCTCTTAGATTTGCTATAACTCCTTCCCAAATTCTGCCTTAAATCTGTAGTAAAATCACCTCAAAATGTTTGCTTAGATCTACTATAGTCTTCTCATGGATCTTCTTTGAAATGTTTGCTATAAACCTGCTTTTAATTCTACTTTAAAAATTTGCTATAGATCACTTCAAAATATCCCATAGATCTTCTATTTTGTTCACACAAAATTTTCTCTTATTCATCCTCAAAATCTACTCTAAATAAGAATGATATTCAATGAATTCTTTCTTTCAAATGCTCCTCACAAATCCATATATCCTCAACAAGGGAGATAACCACATAGAAAGACATTTCATTTGGAAAGAGAGGCAATTTCTCTATATGTGGACAACTCTTCACCTTAGCATATGAGCGTTAGACATAGGTTGACCCAAACAAATAATATTTTTATTTTTAAAATTTAAATCCCCAAAGTGGGGCTCCTCTAAGGGGAGGGTTGACCTCAACAAAAAACAAATTTAACTTATTATATTTAATTCCCCAAAATGGAGCGTTAGATATTAAGGGTCGGCCCAAAGCATAGCTAAACACAACCACAAACTCCTTCCTAAAAAAACTCAATGACATCACATGATCTAAATGACATCAATGATAAAAAAAAATCTAACATTCTCAACATGATTATCATTTGAGGTTTTCATTCATATTATTTGTATGGAGTAAGAAGAGGAGTTGAGAGCTAATAAATAGTGTAAAAATATAAAAAGAAACTAAGCAACCCTTTGTTACTAATTGATGTAATGATCTCAATAATAATAGAGCTTGGAACTTCATTTCAATGTATTTTAAAAATGCACATATCTAATTCTAGTTGTTTTCTAAGTCCCCAAAAGGACCAAAATGATAAAAAAAAAAAAAACTTATAGAATAGGAATAAAAGTTTAAATAACATAGAACTCAAAAAACACCAACTTAAAAAGAAGTTTGAAGAGGAGCTCATTTGTGAAACTTATGAGTGTTTTAAGTCTCAAAAATCTCGTCTAAATAATCATTTTTTTGATAAAACTAAAATACAAGGATTTAACTAAGAAGTCAATATTTGAAAATAATATCATAGGTCTGTAGCTATTAAAAAATTAGTTAGATTTAAAAATTACACCTAAACAGCTTTTGAATAATTTAGAAACAAGTCTTTTAAGATGGGGTGCCAAAATAAACAACCTAATGAAGAGGGATCCCCTTTCCAAGATAAAGAATATTTGACATCAACATTATGTTAGCTATATGGATGTTGACATCAATAGTATGAATGGTTGAGTTGGTAGGTGATGTTGTATATGATGTTAGCAAGTATAAAGTTAATGATGTCAACAAGGTGATAGTACTATATGGATGATGATGTGGTAGTCAAGCGGTGGTGATGTAGGTGATGATATATCCATTGATATGGTTTTTGAGTTAGTAGATGATGTGGTTGAAGTGGGGACCAAGCTTGTAGCTCCCACAAGGATAAAGATTTAATAAATATTATTTGGAAGGTGTCAAGTATGGTATAGTTGTGTGAGCACAAATAGCATCAAGTAGCATGCATTTCCAATTTAGATGGTATGAATGCTGGCTACTTTAAATTTTTGGACACCTCTCACCCACAACTTGTGACTGGTAAGTAACATGCTGCAACCATTAGTGGAAGCAATGTTACTAGTAGAGCTATTCAATATACTCTTGTGTATAATAAAGTTGTGGTTGCTAGTGGTATGATGATGTAAGGATAGAGTATGGCCAAGTACCACAAACATAAAAAAATATAACCATGTACCATATAGAACCTTAGAGTTTGTAAAATAAATCTCAACTTTTATGAATAATACCTTAGCCTTTGAACAAAATGGTACCTTTCAACCATATAGATCTCAAATAGTGTGATGTTGGTGTTTCAATTCGCAACTCTGGTGTGTGGATTGGAAACAAAAAACTATGCACAGTTAGACTGCTCTTCGAATTAGGATGGGAAGCTCCCTCTTTTGTTGATTATGCATAAAAAAGTACTAAACTATTTTTCGATCTTTTTATCTTAGCTTGAGAGCACAAGGTTATAAAACTCTTTGCGTTGTAGCTGAGGTTTTCTATGGTTTCGTAACTTCAATTACAACTAAGCCTAAACTAATGATGCTTCTAACTTCTCAAGTAAATTATGAGCAAGAGAGTTTAGAAGTAAACATTGAATGTTTGATTAACACAAAACTTAGATAAACTTGTTTCCAAAACACATCCGAAGACTCATTATACTTTTAGATGTAAATTGAAATAAAGTTCATGAAACCAAAACTTTAAACAATAACATTGAAAGATTTTGAGACTGTGGATCAAATCAAGGTAGGCATAAGATTTATTTCCTCAAACTCCAACAGTAATAACACATTTGGGACAATAGATTGTAGCTAAAATAGGCATACAATTTACGATCAAACCAAATTACACAAAAAAAGTTGAACATATACCGAATTAAAAAAAGCAGGCCAAAATAAGCTCAACATTTTGTTATCACAAGCATGGTTAAGAAAATAATGAGCAAGGTTGCTCTTATTTATACAAAAACACAGGAGTAGGGTACCCTAAAATCTCTTTGTGTTAACAATTAGTCTTGCCAACCTACAAGCTTTATCTCTAAGTCTAAACAAAAGATAACTAATAGTTAACTGGAATGACAACATTAGTTAACTGATCCAACACTAAAGAAAACTCCAACTATACAATAGATAACTCCAAAGAATAGACATGCATGAAAAGAGGATAACTAGTTAACTTGGAAAAGGCATCAAGTTAACTGTTGTCTTCACTTGAGTTCTATTCCTAGAAATATCTGCACGCTTCAACTGGCAGTTCACTGATTGGTAACTTTGGCAGCTCTGTAATTGGAGTGATGACCTCTATTTCTTCTGTAGCTTTATGCTTCTTACGTTTTTCTTGTTTTTTTCTCAATGGAAGAGTATTGCATGATGAAATCGTGAAGTTTGACTATGAAAATGAATATATTTGGACAAGTTCTGCACAAAAGCTAAAAATAGCTTTGTTGAATCTTCTTCGGAAAAAGGGCAGATTTTCAGAGAAAAATCTAAGATATGGGTTTTGTAGTGAATGTTGTTCTAAATAGACCCAGATCATCCATTTTTCAAACAATTGATTTTTTCACCAACATGCGAGAACCCCTCAAAAAATAGAAGTTGCGAAGCAATTTTTTTGGGAAAAATCAGAGATACATGGGTTTTGTAGGTGATCGTGTGTTGAAGAGACCCAAATTGTCTATTTTTTGAAAAATTGATTTTTTCCTGAAAAAGATAGGGTTTTTTGAATAGTAGAAGCAACAAAGGTAGTAGAGGCAAAATTTTCAAAAGAAATATGAGGTATGGGTTTTATGGCCAATTTCGTGCTGAATAAACCTAGATTGTCAGATTTCTCAAAAAACTGTTTTTTATTGAACATGCAAGAAACCTAGAAAAGTGGAATCCGAAGAAGCAACATAATTTTTTTTCAATTTTTGAAGAAGAATGAAAAAGATGTTCACCCAAATTGATGAAAGCTAAAAATGATGACCTTTTATTTCTGAAAAATGATGCCCTGGAAAAATGGATCATGGAAAAGTGTTCTTCTATGCAACCTGAACTCAAATTTATGAAGAACTCTGAAAACCCCCTTTGTTTGATCTTTCAAATGTTGGTGAGAAGAAAATTTTGTGTTTGCTCGTTGAAGCTAACCTGCAAAATAATGAAGAATAGATGCCCAAATGCTTCTAAAGTAATGTTTGGAGGTGAAAGAAGCAATCAACTCATGAAAAACCTAAATTTAGGAGTCATCACGTGAAAATATTTGTCAACTCAAAGAATCCCTAGAAAATAGGGCGGTCAAAGCATGAAGACATATTTCAAAAATTTCTAACTCAAGTTGACTTGAACACCTCCTTGAGATAAGGTGTCCAACTTTACAGTGTTCGAACATTTTTCAAGATTTTTAACTTTTCCTTGATGAAACGCCTTCATTTGATCTTCGATTCTGGATGTCTAATGGATCCTCTAGTCTGGTTGATAGATTTGTTGAAGAGCATGATCAAATCTGAGAAAGATCTCCTAGAGGATGCAAATCTTAAAAATTGCATTTCCCCCTTGAAAGCTTGGGTGCGCTTGGGTTGCAGGGGCACTTTTCTTCACCAAAGTTAGCCATTTTTGATGTTTTTTCAATTTTCAATGTTTTTCAGATATTTGGATGAATTTTCTACTTGATCCACAATTCCGACCATTCAGGTGATCCGGTGAACTAGATGCTAGATTCGTTGGAAAGCCTAGAGAAATATGAGATGAACTTCTTAGAGGTTACAAACCCCAAAAACTGCATTTGGTTGCTTGAAAGCCTAGGCACCCCTGGCCTGCAGAGGCACTTTTTTTGCTCTTGACTTAACCATTTTTGATGATTTTTGATTTTTTTCCTTTGTTTTTTGGTGTCTGTTTGATCTTTGATTATCAACGTTTGACAGTTCCTCTAATCTAGCAAATGGATTCGTTGTTGAGTTGGATTGAATCCGAGATGAATCTTTTGGAAGTGGCTAACCCTAAAAACTGGTTTTGAATGCCTTAATTTCTATGAGCCCCTGGCCTGTAGGGGCACTTTTCTTTGCCAGAGTTAGCCATTTTTGATGATTCTCATGATTTTTAATTTTCCCCTTTGATGAGACATTTCTACTTGATTTGCAATTCTGGGCGTTTGATGGATCTGTTGAACTGGCTGATAGATTCATTGGAAAGAACGGAGAATTCTGAGAAGAGTAACTAGTTTTGCAAACCCTAAGAATAACTTTTGATTGTTGTAAATCCCGGGCACCCTTGGCTTGCAGGGGCACTTTTATCCACCAAAGTTAGTTTTTAAATTGAATTTCTTCATTTTCCGTTGGGTATTCATTTTTGGGTGTTTTACGGATCCTATGACTTGGATGTTGGACTTGTGGGAAAGCCTACTCAAATTTGGAAAGAACCCATTTGTAGCTGCCAACCCTAAAAGCACTTTTGACTGCTTGAAATATTGGGTGCCCTTGGCTAGCAGGGGCACTGTGCTCCATACTTTTCCATACTTTGATGATTTTCAACCATTCCTCGCAAGTTGTTCACGTGTTTGTCAACTGTGTCGATCACCACTGCTGATGTGTTGACTGTGTTCACCATTGTGCATGCATGACCTGTGAAGACTGAAAAATTGACTGCCAGGCGCCTCCCTTGAAACAATGTGTCTAACTTTTCTAGACAATTTATTTTTTGCAATTTTTAACTTTTTGAATCCCCCTCCTCTGTTCACCATTTTTCGAGCATCTTTCATCGTGGATTGATTTGTGTAGCGTTCGAGACTTAGATTCTGACACCTAGTAGCTGGCCATCCTCCATTGATGACCTTAGAGGTCTTAACTTTTCTTTTGAAAAAGCGAAATAAATCCACAAGAGAAAATTAGCTTTTTGACGATTTTGACTAGACCAATGTGACCGTGACGAAGAATCAACCAATCAAAACCAATTTTAGCCATTTCTACAAAGATTCTATTTTTAGGGTTTTTTTTCTAAAAATAGGGTCTGAAACCCTAATTTCAAAAATTTCCCAAATTTTGAGAGCATCCTTTTGACAATAAACCCAGAAAAACCTTATGGTCCATTTATCTTTCAAAAATTCCTAAAAATAGAAAATTGCTATTTTTAGAAATTTTGACCTTTTTTTAATTTTTGATGACCATTTTATAAGGTTTTGACCATTTTTACCAAAATTCCTTAATGAAGTAAAACTTTTAATTTTGGGTACATGTGCCAAGGAGAAAAATTACCAGGCACCCAAATAAAGTGCTCAAATAGTTGATCTTAGGGTTTTTTGTATTGCCAAGTATAATGGTGCAATCAAATCTAGGTCAAGATACCTCAAAATTTGTATCGCTAGCAAAACTCAATTAGGAAAACACATGCAAAAATTTAAATGAATGTTAGCCAAGTCCAAAATCTATTTTGATAAAAATAAAAGTAAATATTGACTATCTTAAGCCTCTCAAACATAATGGTGTAGCCCAAAAGATGTAAAATATGCAAAAAAAAAATAAAAAAATAGCTCACACCTAAAACCAAAAAATCAAGAATCTCTCAAAAATAAAAAATCTTACTAATTGCCCCATATATTATGAAGATATGATACCATATTAAAATATAAAAAAACATTGATAGCCCATATCTAGTATAGGATAGATAGTCAAACCCTTATTCAACAAATGAGGGAATAATCAAACTAGTAGAATAAGGATAAATTCCAAGAATGAGAGAGACAAACACAAGATTGCAAGATAAGAAATGGATCAAAATAATATGCATTAAATAATATGCTCACAATACATGAATCAATATGCAAGATCAATGGATACACAAATAGAAAAGAGAGGATGCAAATGCAATAAACGAGAGATATAACTTTAACTATCAAAAAATAGGTCAAATTTACATTCATGTAGGATTCCATTTACCCTCATAATGAGCCACTCACCACTATCTAAGATAACCAACCATGTTAGCAAATACATAATATCCAACTTAAGAAAATAAAAATCCTACACTAGTAGAGTATGCAAGTTGTGATAAGTTGATTGTTATTCTAATGGTTTTGATTACTTGTTTGAGAGAATTGGAAACTAGTTTTCAAACACTAGATACATAGATCCATTTCTATCCTATTTTCTCCATCCCTTTAGAATATCTTAATCATTTTTTGAAATTGGAAAGTTGAGGATTAAATTAGCAATACATTTATATATTTTTCTTTTTGAAGTCATTTTGAGCATATGGAAAATCAATTAAAGTATTTTCTTACTAGTCATGGTTTTACACTTTTGGATAGCAACAAAATTAAATCTTGAAGGGATAGTTTGTTAAAATTGATTATCTTTTGACTAATACTTTAGTCACCAATATCCAAGCCGTAGAGCTTTCACATTACATTTGACTGAAAACCAAGTAGCTTAGATTAGGTAATTGAAGCCTTGGAAAAATTCATTTCCTTTTACAAAAAGTGTTCAATTAAAATTGTTTTGGTATTTCAAAACACAAATCAACATGATGTTTTGAATAGGTGAGTATGCTTTACATTCATGTTGTAAGTTTTTAATAGTAAGAAGTACATACCTTATATTTCATCATTAGTTTTACATTACTTTACATTGGTGTATTGAGTGCTTGGTCTCAATGTATGTTTTTGAGTGGTTTGACACTTTCATTTGTTCTAAAAAATCTATTTGACCATGACCAACAAAACTTAATCCCTCAAACAATTTCTAGTTCTCAAATTACTTTTTCCTATCCTAGGTTCAAATTTATGCCACACTACTGACCTAGATTATTTTTGACTTGTGAAATCAAGCCCAACATTTTAAATTCAAATTTAATTAGGGGCCTAAGCCAACCCCTTTCCAACTAGTCATTTTGTGTTGTTCCTTATGTTAAAGATTTCAAATTGTGCATGTAAGTCAAATTTAAAAGGACTTCACCCTTAGGTCATTTTACAACACAAGGAATCTTTAATCTATCTATTACTAGGACAACCCCATTGCATCAATTTATCTCAAAGGAGCATCTGCTAGTTATATTTCAACTTTCCACACCAACACTTGCATTAACACATGGAAAAACCCTACCTTTTCCACTAGGTCACTCTGAAATCTATTGCATTGCATTCTTCTTGCACCAATCCATATTTCCTAATCACTTAGCACCATAGCCACATCAACATCATTTACATTTATTGTTACTTGTTGTCTTCTAACACTTTCCAAAATTATTATATTAATCAATGAGACTTGACCAAAGAGAATGATCCTTGCTTAGAAAGCCCCTAAAGGTATTTGTTAGTACCGCCAATAATTTGTTGTAGGTATAGATAGAGAAGAAAATCTTTATTTGTAGGCACAAAAATGTCACAATTTATTATATTGAATCCACACACATTAGGTCTATTTTGCAAACATAGATGATTTATGCACCACAATTTTGATCCAAATCATTTTTAAAATGTGGGTTGACAAGTTATGAAAAAAATCCAATCAAATTTTGTTCTTTTGTTTGCAACACATCTACATGTAAACAATTTTGAGTTAACATTCAAAATTAATAATCAATATGATGAACACTATATATCAATTATTAAAATTAACTAAATACTTTCACTCCTTTTATTTTTCTATTTTTAAAATTCCATCATATAATTTCTCACAACTTTAAATTAAAATGTCCTACTCACCATAATCATATGCCTAATTTCAAATAAAAAATAATTTCTATCTTTTTTATTTACTTAAAAGTTATTTTATTTTATTTACTACACACTCATAAATTTTATTATATGGACATTTAAAAAATAAGAATATTTGTTAACACACTTGTACCATTACACTCTACTCTATTCCTTGTTGTCGTAGAATACCTCTAGACATTAATTAAACTAAAATAAAAACTGCCATATAATTTCTCCCAACTCTAAATTAAATTAATCAAATCGTCTTACTTACCATGTTTCATAAACCTAAATTAAAAACAATAATTTTATCTTTTATAAGTTAAACTAAATAACAACGAAAAATTAATTATTAAAAACAATAATTTTATCTTTTATAAGTTAAACTAAAGAACAACGAAACATTAATTATCTAGAAACATTATTTAATTTTTTTGAGTTATTTTCAGATAGGGAGATTTAACCTCTATTTAACTGATATATAGCTAAACCCTGGACTCCAGAGGGAAAAGCCGCTCAAATATTTGCTGAAAATACGAAAAGCTTGTAAGTGGATATGGGCTGCATTGGGTGGTATGGACCCCTGATTGATCTGGCAGCTGCACCTGCACACATCGGAGGATATGTGCAGCTTCTTGTCTTTGTTCATCAATTTCATCGTCCTCAGGTTTTCCCTCTTCCTCTCAATTTGTACTGTAAACACAGTATAGTGAAATGCATGCAAATCGTAAAACTCATTCGAAAACCTGAAGCTCTAACATCCTAAATATTCTAGGTAGCAGCGAAAATATACATTAGTCTGGGGTTATGCAGAATGTCTAGTAGCCTGCTCTGAAAATGTTACAGTCGAGTGGTAGAAATTTATCATATGCTTAAATGCTCTGCTTTCAATTTCCTCAAATGTTTAGGAGTGGCATTTTATGAATCATTGAAAATATCAGAGACAAGTGATAGAAATCTATCACATGCTTAAATAGTTTGTGTTCAATTTGCTGAAACAGTGAAATGTTATGGATTGCCATTCTATGAATCGTGCTTTGCCATCTAATTAATTATGAAAAATTCAAGCATAGGTCAGACTAGATTTCAGACCGTTTAAAATGACACATCCGTCTTTCTCAAATCTGACATTAAAAATGAACATTTTTATTTTCAGACCAGATTATAGACTAATATATCTTTCTCAAATCCGACATTAGAAATGAACATTTTTATTTTCAGGCCAGATTATAGAATTTTTTCGAATTATACATTTTTTGTCCAATTTCAAATTTGAATGATTTGCCAAATTGACAATTAAAAACATGTAGTCGACAATAGTTTGTCATACTTTTGAGAATTTTATTTACTGAAATTGATTGCATACAGTGGTAAATATATTGTTGTTTCTCATTTGCACGGGGATAAATTTCTGGGTTATAGTTTATTGTTTGTTTGAAATTTTCTGTAAGAATATGCTAGGCTGTAAATTATGTGGGAAATTATCAGGCGATAAATTGTTATTTGTTTAAAATTTTATGTAAGAATATGCTGAGCTCTAGATTATGTGTCTGATGATAACGTAGTTCACATGCTTTGCACACACATTTGAATTATAGTATTTTCCCCTCAATTTGTGCTGCCCTATATAAAGCAATGATTAGATTTAATTCTTACCAAACTTAAGGTTCTTGCCGCAGGATTTCCATTACCATCTACATTGATATATTGCTGCCTAAAGCTACAAGCATTATTCATTACTGCATAATTTTTTTTCCTCCTGTTGATTGGTTGATCATAATGTTTTTAACTTTTGTCTTGTGATAAATGCATGCACTGGTTGCCAATGTAATACAAGAATCACTTCAAAGCTCATGTTTGGGTATAATTTGTTTGCTGATATAATTTGGTCTCACAATCTTGAGGTCTGCAACAAAGATTTGAAATTTTATTTAGATATGATCTATACCTAGGATGCACATAAATGTATACAGCAGATTTTGCAGATACTTTTCACATTTCAAGATCAGGTGTTTTTTGGTGCCTTTGCCTTCCCATGTTGATTGGGGTGGGACTTGGACTTGGACTTATGCATCTTGCTGCTTCTTGTTTGATCACTTCTAAGGCTTCCTCCCACTGTTTCTTACAGTTTCCCTTGCCAATGGTATAGTTTCTGACCTTCTTTCCCTCCCTACTTCTTCTACTCTTGTCTGCCTAGCTTTTCTAGAGTTTTCTCTCTTACTGATGATATCACTGCCCAGACTAGTGAAATTATCCAGTGGTTGTATTGTGCCCTTATTTGTCCATGTGTCATCTATACACCTCTTTTCAATCCTCCTACTGTCTTTATTGCTTGCCGTCTGTGTCATTTTTGCTGCCTAGACTGACAAAGTTGTTATCCTTGAGAATCGTGCTGCCAAACTTAATGAGCATTTTTTTGTATAAATAGAGGCTACGTTCCTCTCACTTGAGGAACAGCCACACTCCATGTGCATTTGAAATTTGCAAACATTAGCTTTCTCTCTCTTCTATACTGTTTTTGGAAAACAATTTGAAGCACAGGGATTTGTTCTTTTATTCTTTGTAGGAATCTCTTATTTTACAACCTGCATTCTTGTGCAAGAATAGAATTGAGTTCCCTTGAGTTTCTATTCTAAATTTGTTCTTCTTCTTTATCAACTTTCCACTACTCCATTCAGGGTTCCATAAGGAACCACAAAGCCCGTATCCTCCAAGGTGGAAGAACATCAAAATCAGGTGCACGTAGTCCTATTTCTTGTATATATATTTCACTTGCATTTTAGAGCAGGGCGTTATATTGATCTTGCATGTTTAGTGAGTCTTACTTTACGACATTGCTTTGCTTTCTTTGATTTGAATAGATAAGATTATTTAGATTGACTTCTTCTATTGCATGCATGGCTGTTCTAATTTAGTTGGTCATACTGGCATTCATTTTTTGGTATCTTGTTTATTGTTAGAGAAAATCACTGTTTTGGCCTTTTCTGTGCGATCACTTGAAGTCATTGAAGTGCATGCTCTAGGATTAACATTGGTCCTTTCTTGGTCATTTGGCTTCTAGATCCTTTTCCTAGCCATACAATAAACAAGTGTTCTCAATTGAGATATCTTTGTAATAGCTTTACATCCCTTTTGTTCATACTATCATAGTACAATTATCCCTTAGCAAGTCATACCAGAGACTGGAGCTGATCTCAATCAGTACCATATATCAGTACAATATGGTATCTACTATCTTCCACTAATGTGCTATGAGTTAAAATTTAAGTATGTAGCCCAGAATATGGATAGGATATCTTGACAGGTTGGA
Organism: Sequoia sempervirens; assembly: GCA_007258455.2. NCBI lineage: Eukaryota > Viridiplantae > Streptophyta > Pinopsida > Cupressales > Cupressaceae > Sequoia > Sequoia sempervirens. The sequence continues at coordinate 138,172 of VDFB02042565.1, forward strand.
ACTAGCCATTCAAATACCAGACAACTTAGATCTAATGTTTTTAATTTTCGACTCATAAACACACATACTGAATTTCAAATACAGGAGAAAAAAGTATTTTCTTACCCTAGAAGATTAAAAGATCACAGATACAAAATGAACATAAAGAAGGAAAATTTAATCATCAGTCCCTAAAGAGAGCACAACATATGCTTTTTGGATACAGAAGGTTCATTAAAAGAACTTGAACTGCTTTAACAAAGCTGTGATTTCTTACTTTTAGTGTGGCTCATAAGGAATCTGGTACATTTAGCATCGATGGATAGATTAATTCTAAACTTGGGTTGGCTTCTATTAGAGTGACTAACTTAGCTACTGAGTAAAATTTATCCTCATAGTGCATGCTTTGGTCATCATCCATTAATAATATCTTTGCTTCAAGATAGAAATTTCTTTTTACTCATTTACATCTCTGCATGATCAGAAATCACTTCATAAATTTTCTTTTCTGACATTTATTGATCTTAAGTGCTTGGAATTGCTTTTCTATATCTCGTTCTTCCTGATTTGAATTTGATTTCTTGAGGCAGATATCTATTATCACCAGTTAATGATATGGGTTGTATTGCAGAGGCTTAGAGCTTCAAATGGCAGAGAGCTATTGAAGTCAATGCTACAGGTTGGTGACAACACACAACTATACTTTGATGTTTCTATGTGGCAGAAGCATGCAGATTCCAACATATCTGCTGGTGACGTTATCCTATTACAAAGTATTTTCAACAATCTCCATCAATAGTCTATTAAATATTTGCCATGTACAGCACACTCACAAAGTCTGTAGAATAATATTTTTTTGACCTTTTTTTTTAAGAATTAAGATTTATAAAGGGCGATATGGTATCCTGATGGGACTTCAAAGCAAGGATGGTCAATGTGAGACATTTTTTTGGCAGACTTTAACGTGATCCTTGAAGGATTGTGACACCATCTTGTTTTTGGTAGAAATACTAAAGAATTCTATTATTTCTGTTTTCTGTATTTTTAATTCCAAATGATCTTTCATTTTCTTGTCTTTATCTTGAGCATTGTGTTAGCATTTTAATTTTCACCTTTCAATGTGACAAAACAGAATAGATGTGTGGTAAAATTTTTAATCAATCCATATCTTGGCACTGTGAGAATCATAAGAACCATAGAGGTCCTTACACGGGTGTTGTGCATGAGTTAGTGATTGAAGTGCAATGGTTGCATCTGGTTTTAATTTTTTTTTTTAATTGAGCCTCAAACTGGCTCCCCCAATATCCCATGGGGAATGCATGGGCATCATTGATGTGTCCACACTGGGATGAGGCAAGAGGCAGTACGGTGGGGAAGTGCTCAAGCCATACCTTATTGAAGTGGCTGCTATACACATTGCCCCCTCTCTCACCCATCCCCCTCTTTGCCGCATGCCCTTCCTATCCCATAGTCTACAGAGAGCCAGCGATGCATCCCTGTTTAACACATCCTATACACTTAATTTGGAATGTTGTGTGCATATGAATCTCAATATTGTTTGGTTTGATTAGCAAACTTATTGCAAATTTCTGTTTGCTTTGTGTTTTTTGGATCAGCAGTGGGAATATCTGGTTCACATTGACATGTGCTCTGATTATAGCATTGCTAAGAGGTCTTCCCTACCTTAGACAGTGTCTTCTCTCTGCCATTTTCCATACCCAAACCTGGAGTTTTATTAATCAATAACTGTACTGTGGTAGAAAATTCATAATTAAGTTATATATTGATGCTTTTGCATGCATTAACACCTGCATACTACATAAATATTGTGAGTGCTGCTGCTGTTGATACTAGATTCCAGTTAACTCCAATATTTACTTTCATCGTTGTTGGCATTGTATTTTCAATTAGTCACTTGGTGTCTGCATATTGTTGGTCATTGAACCACCAACATCAAATTTGTTAAAATAACAACCGTAATTACTTGTGGCAGAGATGGCTCAGTCTTCTTGTGGTTTGGCTTATGCTTTGACATGCTTCTTAATAAGCTCATGTATCTCCTCTAGAAAGGACTTTTGGGTTGACAGCTAATTTTCTTCCTCATCATGCATATTTGATTCACCTTCTCTATCAAGAATAATCAGATTTTAGTCTGGCAGTCTGTGTCAAATGTATCATTTCTTGGCATTTCTTGGTTAGTACAAGGGATGGAGTCAGAACTATTTCCACTTGAGGGAAAAGTCCTTTTGAACTTTTCTTGTTATTTAATCTACCTTCATTTTCATATATTGCTCCCATTCTACTTCCACTCGCTCTTATGCTTTATTTATTGCCAGAAAATTTATTGCTTATTTTTGTTTAGGTGTAACAGTGTTTTATTTACTTGTTTGTCTGCTAGCCATGTTTTCTTTTCCTCGGAGAATTGTATTGCACATGCCACTGTTGGAAGGCTCCCATGAGCAACTGCAGTATTTTCATTCCTAAGTTCTCTTGTCAGACTCAGAGCAGCCTCTAACTTGCAGTCTTCAATCACTTAAAAACCTCTTCCCTTTTTCCCATTCTTGTCCCTTTTTCAAAATTTCTTCTGTTTATAAATGTATATGCTGTTGCATATGGAACAAGATTCTAGAGTGAAGGATTTTTTTATTAGAAGTGTAGATTTTGAGACTATAAAACCGAATTGAATATAGAAGGGCTAATTTTGATTTTTACATTGAAGAATTGGACCAGTTTGAGGAGCTGTTATTGAAAAGCTTAAATAGTGAATAATGATATGATGGAGAGAATTCATAAGTGAGGATTTTTCCTATAGCGAGCATGAAATACACATTTTTACTCATATTACTTCTAGGAGAAAAAGAATGTTGTCAAGTTTATTTGTCTTTAACTAGTTATTAGGTACTTGAGAGTGCGGGTGGAGCAGCTTGTTGCCCACAAATCTGGGCATATGCCTGGAGCACTTGAGAAGCTAAGCAACATTCCCAGGTATTTAACTTGTGAAATCAACTGCCTCTAGTTTTGACTACTGGCATGTTGATATGGGGGGTGACAGGTCTGCCTGCACAAGATTTCAATGGGGAGATTGCTTAAGACGGATTGTGAATTATAGGATTTGAAACTTGGTTTTGGGTTAGTGGTTGTATTCTATGGTGCTTTCAGTTATGGGGTAGTGGCATAGTGTAATGTCCCTTTTTTGATTTTACCCACAGAACTGAGTTTGTCAGCAAATAGATAGGATTAAGTTTTGATTTAGGTTTCAGTTTGTGTTTTAACTTTTAAGTGAGACAGCTGTGTCTTTCTATCTTCCAGGTGAGCAGCAGCTTTTAGTTAGGATACTTGAATAGTGGAATAAGAAGCTGAGTTGGTCTCACACTTGTCAGTTAACTGATTAGTTAACTGTTAACCTACTAGTTGACTGGCTTAATTTGAGGAGCTGATTTATCAATTAGATGCCAGCGAATTGTGGGGAGTTGATTGTCAATTGAAAACCACAAATAATGGAATTGATTGCCATTAATTTGGGATCTTCTAAATTGAAGATTATTAAGTAGTGCCAGGAAAGAAGAAAGGATATGATATTTTGAATATTGCAAACAAACCATTTTCTTATTTGGGTTGGACTTGGTGTTTCAGCTGCAGTGCTTTGGAGACAAAACCCTTCAGGCATGGATATTAATCATCGTGAGGAGGAAAACCCTGAGGGTGCAGTATGAGTTCTAAAGTGTCATTAGGATCTGTAGTAGCATGCAGTTTGAATACTGGAATATCTAGTAAGTTTTATTAGCTTATTAGTTTTCCATTTGAAATTATGTTGCCAGCATAAATTATAATTTATAAATAAATATGATTGTTGTTGGAGCATTTTTCTTTGTCTGTTATTTGTGCTCTTCGTAAGGGTCATTACAACACTATTGACATTTTCTGTGTTTGTTATTTGGGCATTTTAACAAGGGACATTTTGTATAAACAGATTTTGAACTTGAGGAAACAAATTTAAAGACAATTTTTGAGGGCCAATATCAGTAGTTGTCTGTTAATAATTAATTGTTTGGAGCTCTTGTTTTAAGGGCAGCGTTGTAGTAGGAAAACTATACACTTGAACAATTTTTATGCATCATTGTAATAATAATTAAATCATGTGAAATGTAACAATTAGTGGTGGCATGTTAACCAAGAAAATGTATAAGATAGTGGTTAGTGATTCCTAAGATTCATAAGCAATTAAAGTATTGTAATCACACATCTGATGCATAAATTATGTACTTTTGAGTGAGAGTTTGGGATAGGCTTAGGTCCCTATCTTGAGCTGTGTATTATTCTGCTGAGGTTTGTGTATCCTTGATACACTATTTATCATCTTTGTACAATTTCAAAACCTTTTTTGTTTGGAGTCTAGTCACTATCTTTTTTTGGTTGTCTATAGCTTTTTCTCTTGTATGTCAGCCCAAGCCTTCCAAATGCTTGCAATTTATTTTCCAAGATTAATCTCTTGGATTTGTTAATGATTCTTCTAATATTTGGCTATGGTCTTCTAATACATATTTAGTTGTAAGTTATAATATGAGTTATGAATTAACAATAAAGATTGTATTATTAAATTGTATTCAGTTTTTGCCCCCTTTTTTAGTTTCTCTTGATGCTTCATATACATTGTTTATTAGGTTGTATGCTTGATAAATTACCTGGAACTGATTGTTTATACTGATGTTGAAGATGTGAAGGTAACAAAGTTTCGAGGTGTGACAGTGGCAACAACTATTCAACACTCATCTCTCAGAGTACTATTTCAGGCACATGAACTTCTTTCTAGCCTTGTGACAATGTTCCACCTGAGTTCTGGACGGGAATGGGACGCGGGGATTGTTTAGAGATGGGAGACTGGGCCTAGGGGGGGAGGGGCGGGGGCGGCGGGGGGTGGCGCTAAAATACATATAGTACTTGAAAATTAAAACTTAAAAGATTAATAATTTAATTGTCTAAACTCTAAACACAATAACACATTGCAATAATATATCATTTCATTGACATTGGAAATGCAACAAGAACTATATCAATATGTTTCATAATTTGAGTTTCATAATCATGATTCATGAATCATAATTTGATAATTACAATCAAGTATCACTGTATTATCAATGTTCAAACTTCAAACTTCCAAAACAGAGTACAAGTAACAAAATACTGAAAATAGTAAATACTAATAGACTAATAGTAAATCAAAATGGCTCCAGGCTAATGGCCTGATGCTGCTAATGATCTAATCATCTCCAAGCTCCATGCCAATCTCCTCATCACTAGAACTGCTAGACTCCGCATGCTGAAGCTCATCTAAACCAATACCAACCAGCCCTGTCTCTGTAGGATCATCATCTATCTGTGATGGCTCTTCTGGCTCTACATCCCATCTGGCTGCTGGACTCTCCTTGTATGTAGTTGTGTTGCGGTCAACTAGACGTAGGGCACTATGTACAGCCACAAGCTTCTCTGCCCTCCTAGAAGTAAGCCTGTTCCTCTTAACAGAGTGGATGAAGCTATAAGTGGACCAGTTCCTCTCAGCAGCAGAAGAACTAGAAACCTGGGACAGCAAACGAATGGCTAGAGTAGTAATCAAAGATCTAGGCCCATGCATAGTCCACCACAACTTGGGGTCCTCCTCTGACATAGTCTCCAAATCTACCTTGGCCGCCTCTGAATATCCCCAAAGAGTGGCAAATTTTGTCCACTCGGTACGAAGCAAGCTGGCCTCTGTAGGATCATACATTCTGTCAATGGCCTTCATGAACCCTTCCTTCACCTCAGCATCCTCTATAGGTGTTATTCTGCCGGGACGTGGCACATACCACTTCGGGTTCAATGCATAGGCAGCCATGTGTAAGGGAGTGTTGAGCTTCTCCCATCTATGCTGAATGATTGGATAAATGTGCTCGGTGTAGAATTGCATTGTGGGGTCCTTCTCTCGCACTTTAGCCTTCATTTGATCAAGCATGGAATCAATGCACTCGTATACCTCTCCAAGGGAAGGTGCATTAGAGTCCCCAAATCTAATAACCTTGAAGACTGGATCAATGATGGAGACAATATATGTGGCATCAGCCCAAAAGACATCATTCTTCACCACCTCCTTAACCCTCAACCCCTGCTGTGTCTTCGACTCAGGCCATCGGTTCCACTCTGCTGTCATTACCATTACTTGCAATGGCTCTTGCAACTCAAGCATCCTCTCCAAGAGAATAAAGTATGATGCATACCGAGTCTCTATAGGTTTCAGGAATTCCTTCTTGGAGAAGGTTCTGAAAAGTGCATGTGAAGTATGGTGGTTGCAGATAAACATCTGCACATCTCTAGCATCACTCACAATTGATTTGATCCAGCTGATTTTACCCATGTCCTTAAGTGCATTATTCATAGCATGCACACAGCAAGGAGTCCACCAAATGTGTCTATAGGCTGCCTCAACCAACTTCCCTGCAGCTCTACACACATGGGCCGCATCTGTCACTACCTGCACCACATTCTGTGGCCCAACCTCCTCTATGGCATCCTTGAGAATCTGGAATTGATAATGAGCATCCTTGCTATGCCCTGAACAATCAATAGCCCTAAGGAAATAAGGGCCCGCTGTAGATGTGACCATGATGTTGATGAGTGGACGATGCCTAATGTCCGACCACCCATCCATGACTATGCTGCATCCACTTGAGACCCAGGTTCTCTTCATCTTCTCCATCAAAATATTAATCTTGGAATAGTTATGATCCAAGATTGTTGTCCTCAACTTAGTTTCCCCTGGTGGCACATATGATGGTCCCGCCCTTATTACCTTTGACATAGCTTCCTTGTAATAAGGAGAGCGAGCCACATGGAATGGAATGCCATTGGCAAAGAAGAATTTGCCAATAGCATCATCTGCCTCATCCTTTGCTTGTGCATTGAATAAATCTGCCAATGGATGTGAACTTGAAGATGCCACTTTACGTTTCCCCTTAGGCTCTCCTACACATGAACTGAATGGATTTGGTGGCCTTTGACTCTGCAAAGTAGAAGTAGAAACTGCTGCAATCTGATCAGCCTTACTCCTATGTGCCAATGTAGCTGTCATAGGTGTTGCTTCCTCATCCGAACCCCATAATTTTAAAATTTCAGCTCTATACTTTGCATTGTTTTCCACCTTCTTACAAACATCTACACCTTTGCCTCGAATAAGAAGTGAGAATTAGTTCTAGTAATGCTCCCAAACCAGTCAAGATGACAAAGATGGCACACCCACTTTCTAGTGCCCCCACGTGACCCAGGCTGTTTCGGCATCTTAGTTGCAAATTGTTTTAATGGTGATTTTGGATCAAAGGGGCCCTTGGCATATTTTTGGAGGATTTTTGAAGGGCATTTATCTTTGACTCTTCTACTCTCAATAGAACCTGCTTCAGCTTGAGTCTGAGTATTTGAGTCATGTTCACCCTCTTCTACTTCTATTTGAAATTCTGAATCATCAGATTCATTTTCACTTCCACTTCCACTTCCAATTTCTGCTTCAACCTCCTCACCCTCAACCTCATCGCCACTTCTATTGATTGAACTCATTATGATAATCAGATAATGTCAAATGAGGCTGCAAAAAAGATTTAAAAACAAAATCAGACCTCTATAATTTATTGCAAAAGATGAAATCATGAAAATAAAAAAACAATATGATGTTATCACTTATCATTTATCAATGTTATCATGTTTCCAACTTTCCATTTCAAAGTTTTTAACTTTTAAATTTTAAATTGACAATGTGCCTCAAAGAGATGTCATCTAATGGAATGCAATGATTGGAGGAATTTTGTTTGTGAGTGTGAAGTTTTATACTTCATTTGATGAATTATTATTTTACAGTGGCAGCCGCAGGGTTTACTTTTTCGAATTGAGACTATAGAGGAATTTTGTCAAATGTTGTAATTACTAATTGCAAACTTGCAACTGCCTTGTAGACATGTATGCAAAATCAAAAATGCCAAAATGTGGAAGCATAGACGAGACATGTGAACTTTTTTAGTTTTTATTTTTTGACAGTGTGCCTCAACTTCAAGGCTCAAAGAGATGTCATCTCAATTCAAAATTTCAAATGGAATGCAATGATTGCAGGATATGCAGTTGCCGTTGCGAACATGTGAACTTTTTTACTTTTTGACAGTGTGCCTCAAGGCCCTCAACTTCAAGGCTCAAAGAGATGTCATCTCAATTCAAAATTTCAAATGGAATGCAATGATTGCAGGATATGCAGTTGCTGTTGCAGTGTGCAACAGCAACTGCATATCCTGCAATCATTGCATTCCATTTGAATTGAGATGACATATTGACATCTCTTTCAGCCTTGAAGTTGAGGCACACTGTCAGAAAGTAAAAAAGTTAAACATGTCTCGGCTATGCTTCCACATTTTGGCATTTTCATTTTGCAAATTTGCATACATGTCTACAGGGCAGTTGCACTTGCAACTACAACATCTAACAAAATTCCTCTATAGTCTATAGTCTCAATTCAAAATTCAAATGGAATGCAATGATTGCAGGATATGCAGTTGTTGTTGCACTGCAACAACAACTGCATATCCTGCAATCATTGCATTCTAATTTCTGATTCCATTTATTTGCTCATACTCATAGAGATGTCCGCTCATGGAATGCAAATTATGCAATGGTTGCAATTATTATTAATTTATTTGCTAACTCACAGAGATGTCCGCTCATGGAATGCAATGGTCGCGCAGCTTGCAGTTGCAATTATTATTAATTTATTTGCTAACTCACAGAGATGTCCGCTCATGGAATGCAATGGTCGCGCGGCTTCTGCAAACCCCGCGACCATTGCATTCCATGAGCGGACATCTCTGTGGCGCTCAAAAAACCAGGTTTCAACGTTTTGCATACAATGAAAATGAAATCGCGAGCCAAAACGAAGGGTTCGAAAAATGAAATACCTCAAATGCAGTCGAATGCACCAGACTCCAGTCAAAAAACCCTGCGGCTGCTATGTAAAATGATATAATTTCATCAAATGAAGTATAATAAAACTTAGGTTAAAATGTTTTTAACTTTTTCAATTTTTTAACCGGCGTTTCCATCGCGTTTCCATGGCGTTTCTGTGCGCAAAAGTCAGGGAAACGTCTCCCTTCAGGAGGAGACGGCGGGGGGACGGCGGCGGTACGCGGAGACGGCGGAGGGACGTTTCCCAGGCGTCTCCCCGTCTCGGAAACGTCCCGTCTCCGAAACGCGGTGTTTTTCGGGGGGGGCGTCCCGGTGGAACAACTGCTTGGTGATCTTCTTTCTCCCTCTCTAATGAACACACAAATATGCACACTTGCTTAAGCTTGTAAATCCATCTTTTTAGTTTTTCTTTTTAACATTAACAAGCTCTCTTAGAATTATAATACTTAACTAAACAAACAATTACTGAAAAATCTCATGTGAAATTGTTTCCATATGCTGCCTTCCTAATGAGATATAGATTCAGGTGCACCTTGAATGAGCTCATTTTTGAAATAGAATATTATATTATTTTAAGTTTAAGTATAACTCACACAATCTAAATTATTATGTGTAATAACATAATTAACTAACTTATACAAATGTAAGTTATAATTGATGTCCTAATAGCATTACACTCCAAAAACTCACGATTAACCCTGAGTAATCATCACCCACCTCATTTGCTATGCTGTTTTCTGAGTTTTTTTTGAGTTTTTCAAAAAGTGGTCCTGGAATTTTTTATGTACACCTTTTTTTTTGGGTCATTTTTACACTTAGGAGAAGAAAAATAAAAGCGCAGGAAGATTGGAAACTTTTAGTTTAGGTTAAGGCCAGGGAATTCTAACTGTTCAAGTTTAACATTGACTAGATTAATTCTTGAGTTAAAATTTAAAATAATAATGAGGGTTTTTCTTTTAATTATATCCTAATGAGGCTTTGGTATAACTATAATCCATTGAGTCGCCCCTTAAACAGTAGACTGAGTTTGATGATGGTAGCATTTGTCTACTATTTTAGGACACAACTTTATATTTTTTTACATATACCCTCTTATGTTGAAGTAAAATAATTGTTTTTAAAAATCCTACTTGTTTTTCTAATAATTGGAATTTTTTAATGTTTATTTTTAATAATTTGAATCTCTATGCATTATATTTGACATGAAATAACCAAATCAAAATTGTCTCTATTTTTTATGAATTTAATATTCATTTTTTAGTTACCCCAGGCTTTCCCATTTTAAATTCAGGTAATTGTTTTCTGTTTATACTTTTGATGTGCCATGTAAATGGAATGCTACTATGACTGATGGAGTTTCCTCATCCATCAACAAATAAGTATGCACACACATTCCAATGAGAGCCAGTTCCCCTATTTGCCTCTTCTTATAACATTTGGTATATGAGCCAATCACATTGGTGGTTCATGAGGAGATGAAGTATTTATAGACAGTCTGACAGAATTCTGAATGAAATCTGATTACCCTCTGCGACATGATAGTGATTGTAAAACTTCACAAGGAAAAGCAGGAAACATGTGTAGACAGAAACACTGTTGAAGGGAAGCAGGGTTAGCCACGGGAATAACTATAGGGTTAGATATAACTATAGGGTTGGGTGTGGGAATCAGATTGCAGGTGCAGACATCTCTGCAGGGTTGGCCATGGAATCAGAGAGGGTGGTAGTTGTAGACATTGATGAAATCATTGCAGGAAGGGACACCATTATGAGCAGACAGAGATGCCATTTTGCAGGGTACAATGTAATGTTTAGGGGCAAAATCTTGGGCAGATGGTGCAGATTTGGGCAGAGCATCCATAGAGACATTGCAGGGCACATTCTGGCTCTGCAATCTCTATTGCTGTTTGGGTATAGTTCTGAAATTTGAATGATTTCTATGGATGTTTGGAAACTGTATGCGAAGTTCAGTACTTTATGATGCCTGAAACAGCAATGAAAAGTCATGCAATTTTAAAACCAGTCCATTTAAAACCTTGATAACAATATAAATTTGTTGTTGGTGTGGATGGTTCTCATCTCTGTTTTCTTTTGCATCCCACTGGATAAGTGGTTTGGTCGGCTTGCTGCTTGATGCCTTTCCTTTCAGCAGTTTGTAGCATTCTAGAACACTGCACGCTCTCAGCTTGCCCTTTCTGGGATCTAGGTGATTAGAAAGCGGAAAGGAAGTTGTTATGCATTTTTTTATAGTTGAGCTAACCAAATTTAAAAAAAAAGGGTGGTTATTACACTTGGTTAGCTCAACTGTAAACAAAATACATAACAACTTCCTTTCCACTTTCTGATCACCCAGATCCTAGAAAGGACAAGGTGAGAGCATGCAGTGTTCCAGAATGCTACAAACTGAAATCAACTTCAAACATAGCTCTTCAAAAATCTTCAAACATCCATCACATTCTGCAAAATTTAGAGGAAATCATTTCAAAATATTTGCATATTAAAAGACATTGAATACCTCCATCATGAAACCCCAAAAACTGAAACTTTGTTTAGGCACAATGGTGATTCTTGAATGAAATCACACTAACTCCAACTAGGGATTGTCTTCCAAATTTGAAACTAGAAATCAAATAAGGGTTTTCGTCCTCAAAGTATTTTAGGAAGAACACGTAGGTTCAATACAACAACATAATGGTGTAAGAAATCTTCAACCAAGGTTTTAGGCAACTGATAAAGTTGCCTTTTTTGATCCTTGTTGTAATATCTCAATTCTCTATCACTCATGGAGAAGGCTGTAGCTGCACAATAGGATTAAAGACACACACTGACAAGATTTCCAGCTTTGATACCACTAAAAATGAGATTACAATGCAATGTCAATTCCACTTACTGGTCACCTAGTTCTTGTGACAGGCAAGGTGAGAGCATACTGTGAAAGGATCTGCATAACAAATTAAATTTCAGCAGCTGAAGTAAAGCACTAGGCGGCAAGTCAGCCAATACCACTTATTTAGTGGAATGCATATGCAATACTGAAATGAAATACACTTCATGCTTATTCAGTGCAGTGATTAGTGCAATGAAAATTATAGCACTTCCACTTATTCAGTGGGGAGGCAAATCACAATGAAACCACTAGTTCAGTGTGGTGAGTAAACCAAGCCATCCACTTATTCAATGGGAATCCATACAAAGCTACCACTTATTCAGTTGGGCGAGTACAATAATCAAAGAGCTTATGCCAAATACATTGGCAGTACTACCTCCAATGTTTACAATGTTAGCTCACATGCATAAATTCCAAAGAGTGCAATTGCTGATTACAAAATGCTGACAAAGGAAAGAGCTGTTGATATAAAGTGCTAGTATAAAAGCAACTACTATAACATCCCCAAATAATGGAAAATATCATGAACAAATCACCCAACTATGAAACAACAACAATATACCTTTTATAAATGATGAAGAATATGTTGGTGCAGGTCCGATATTGCTTCGGAAACACACTGTAACAAGTCTGACCCTAATCTTTGCCTCCCAACACATCAAATAGGTAAAAACATACTCATTTAACAATTTGTGAATGAAAAACAAGTTTTTTTGCCTCCATTGCTGAACTTTCTCTCTTGCTTGCACAAGCTTGAATAGACTTGAAGGATGATTGTTGATTGTTTGACATTGGTTGTTGTGCTATTCCTAATCACTTGCAAGTGTTTGTTTCGTTGCCAAGAAGATCGTAGAGCAAGATTTGTTCAAAAGAGGTAGGTTTTTTTGAAGTTTTTTGATTTTTTTTTTTCAACATTATTTTCTAACAAATGAACTATTTTGTTTTGTTTTGTTTTCATTCTCTAAGTGTCAATAACACATGCTCAATTTTTTTCAGTTTTTTGAAATTAATTAAGTCTTTTAGTTTCAATACCAAAATTTCAATGTGTTGTGCCTTAGGTATTACAATGGCAACCGGTTCTAACTCCTTAGGCTCACACCAATCTTGTTTCAAAACAAACCAAAACTCTCTCCTTTGTAAATATGTAGAAGTGGTTCAACAAATTCCAAGTGGTGGAGTATATGTTTGGATTTGTAGTCATTGCCATGTTAAATATACGAGCTCATACAGTCAAGTGAAAGTTCACTTGTGCAGGATCCTTGAACTAGGCATCAAAGCTTGTCCAGGTGAAGATAACCAAGGCATTTTGGATCATATAGTGTTGGGATATATTGTTGAGCAAGAAAAAGCAGACCAAAAAGTAATCAATCTTAAAACAAGTCATCCTTTGAAGAAAAGATCTCGATTAATGAAGCCCCCTACACCACCTTCTCATTTTCCACCTACAGATAGCCATCCATTTATGTCCATCCCTCAAGAGCAAATTGTGCCCTCTTCAAATAAAAGATCTAAGGGACTGTTGGAAACTTCATTTCAGAATGAGGCAAGAGAGATTGCTGATCAAGACATAGCAAGATGTGTCTATGCCAATGGATTGGCATTCAACATTGTTCGCTCACCATATTGGCAAAAAATGGTGAAATCTATTAATGAGGCTCCAAAGGGGTATAAGGGCTCAAGTTTTGAGAAGGTGCGTTGCACCTTATTGGATAAAGAGGTGAAACATGTAGCGGAGTCTTTGAATCGCATAAGGGATTCGTGGATCGAAACAGGGGTGACCATTGTTTTTGATGGATGGAAAGATGCAAAAAATCACCCATTGATCAATGTTATTGCCATGTCCCCTAAAGGGGCAATGTTTTTGAGAGTAGTGGATTGTGAAAGACAGGTGAAGGATGGTCCATTTATTGCTAACATCCTTTGTCAAGCTATTTAAGAAGTGGGCCATCAAAATGTTGTGCAAGTTGTAATTGACAATGCAAAAATTGTAGGGCTGTTGGGTTATTGTTTGAGGAGAAGTATTCACATAGTTTTTGAACACCTTGTGCTGTCCACTCCCTCAATCTAATGCTACAAAAAATTGGAACCGAAATTGAGTGGATCAAACAAGTGTATGCTAAGGCAGAAGACATCCAAATGTTTGTCACCAACCACCATATGTCACAAGCCATATTTAGACAATTCTCAAAATTGGAGTTGTTGAAGGTAAGTTAATTCTCAATATTTTTAATATTATTTTTATTTTAAAATTTGATTTTGTAAATTTAAATTATATTTTATTTTGATTTTCAAACAAGTTGTTGAGACCCATTATGCCTCCAACACAATTGTGTTGAGACAACTTATGAAGGTTCATGAGGCACTCTATAATATGGTCATCAGCCCTAATTGGTCTATATGGAGACAATCTAGCATTGAAAGGGAAAATAAGGTTAAGCAAATGATCCTAGATGATAGTTGGTGTGATCATGTTGAGTATCTGCTCAGTTTCATTGAGCCCATATTGAGCATGATCTGTTACACTGACATGGATAGACCTTGTTTGGGTGAAGTATATGATAGTATCAACTCAATGATTGAGAAGATGAAAACCATCATCAATGCAAAAGAGGAAGATCCTGAAGAAAAGTTCTTCAAAGAGGCACATGAAATAATTGTAGATAGATGGAACAAAATGATCACTCCGTTGCATCTTCTCGCTTTTGCATTGAGTCCCAAATATTATAGTACCAAGATAATTTTCGCTTCATCAAGAGTTCCTCCATATAGAGATGTTGAAGTGGCTCAAGGCTACAAGGCAACACTTTGTAGGCTCTTCAGTGATCGTGGCCAACGTGATTGAGTGAGGGCTGAGTTCATGGGTTTTGCATGCTCTAGTGGTTGTGGTCTTGATGCTCTTCGAGACAAGTACAAGGTGGATGCTCATAGTTGGTGGTACTTCCATGGCCAAGAATACATGCACCTCCAACCTCTTGCAATAAATTTTTTAATCCCAAGTAAGTTTTATAGTCAAACTCTTTTATCTTTTAAATTTAAGTTTTATATTTTATTTTTTTAATTTTAATTTATAATATTATATTTTATTTAGTTAAATTTTGCAACTCTTAACCATTTAATTTGGTCTTGAAAGGTTGTTAGTTCATCTTCTTCTGAGAGGAATTGGAGCACACACTCCATCCACTCAATAAAGCACAATAGGCTACATTCAAAAAAGGAAAAGGACTTGGTGTATGTGCATTCAAACTTGCGCCTCCTTACACACAAACAAGGTTCCTACAAAGGAGACTCAAGGAGGCAGGATATTGAGCTAGAGCGTCTTGACTTGGATGCTTCCACAAGTCACTCAGCTGCACTTCATATTGATGATGACTATGAGCTTGAGGCAGCTACTGAGCATGAGAGTGGTAGTGTCAGTGCTAGTGGCAGTGCTTGTGTGAGCGCCACTGAGTGGTTCTACACAAAATGTAGCATCTAATATGGATGTTGATGATGCTTTTTTTGATGACCCATATGATTTAGATTGATCAATGATCAATAATGGCTGATTGTAAACACTTGACATTTTTATGTTTGAACTTTAATTTATAATTTTATATCATGACATTTGAGTATCACTAATATTTTAATATTTGATTATGAAAGTGGTGGTGTATTTTTGCTATGTTATTTGACTATTAATATGGTGGTGTATTTTGAACTTAATTACTACTGCAAATATGTATATATTTCTAATTTTTATATGTTTTTGTATTAACGAACCCAAAATGAATCCAACCCCAAAAAGTTTTTTGACTGAACGCGCGTACTGAACCCTCGAACCCGAACCCAAACCCGAACCCGAACCCAAAAATGAACTGGTAAATTAGGTGTAGTATATTCAAGGAAGTGGTCATGGAAGTGGGTGTGGAGAATCTTTCCTAAGTTGTGGTTGACAAGCAACAACATACATAGTAGTAGGGGGATTTTTTGAGAAGTGGAATCCTATCTTATTTGGAGGCCTTGTGTTGCCCATTGTATTGATATTCTACTTGAGGATATAGACAAAATTGGGTGGGTGAAAACTCTGGTTGGACAGGCAAGAAACATTACCAAATACATCTACAACCACCATTGAGTGCACTTAACTTGATGAGAAAGAACATTAAAGGAAATGAGCTTATGCTACCAAGAACCACATGATTTGCCACCAATTTAATCACATTGCAGTCACACCAATGTCTCTTAAGCAGATGTTTGTGAGTAGTAGGTGGTTGGAATCTCCATATTCAAAGAAGCCAAAAGGGGAATGGATCATGAAGATTGTTTTTGATGATGTGTTTGTGTGTTTGGATGGTATGAGTTGTGATATATTGAACATGTATTCATGCTCATTTTTTTATTTGTTTTGATTTTTGCTACATGATATAAATATTTTATAGTAACATTTGTAAAGTCAAATTGCTATCTTTGATAATATATTTTTTTAAAGTATATTAATCGTTTTGCTTACCTATTATTTAGTTGACATAAATATGCATAGGTGCAATATGTATATATGTATATGCTTGTAATAATGTATATTATGCATGCTACTAACAATGCTAGGCACTTTATACTTGGATTGGGAATATCCTCATCAAATTAAACCCATGTTTCCCTTGAGTCACTGAATGCCTCAAAGTTTCTAGGATTTGGTTCTCATGATAAGTGTTGGATGCTCCATGTTCAAAGGTTGTAAGTTATCACACTTATTAGGGTTTACTACATACCTTGCTCCTTGTGATATAGCCCTTTTTGAAATGGATATAATTAATTACTTTACATAGTGAGCATATTCAAATCTAGATATGATATCAAACACTATATTTAGGAACAGTGCAACTGCAGGTATATAGGGTTTAACAATGATGCAATTTGGTAATTTCTGTTTCTTTTTACATTTTATGTTTACATCATACTAGATATAAAAAAACAAGAAATGCATTTTCTCCATGATTACTAAAAAGGTCTGTTGCAGGTACAGATGAAGCTATAGAAAGGGTACAAGTAGGGATTGCAATGAAGAAAAAGTTGAAGATCGTAATTGCATGGGCAAAAGATACACAGTCTACTATTCTCTCTTATTTGGATGCTATGCGGGAATATAATGTAAATCCTGAGCCCTTGATGTGATTTCTTTATGAATACTCAATTTAATGCATCACATAAGAATTTTCTTGCAAGAGATATAGTTGTGCTTATTCAATGCAATATTATTTGATCTCACTCCCAAGAGAGTGAAACCCCTTTAGCAGCAGACCACAATAACATCGATAAATGTATTACTGTCTTTTGAAGTACTGAAGTCATTCACTTTATGAAAATAGCAACAATCCGTGCCAATCATGTCATATGACTTCAGAGTAATGTTATCTGAAATTGGTTTCAGCAGTTGGAAAACCTACTTTGAAGTTCGAGGAGAGTTTCCCAGGTTTCATAAATACTTGGAGACATTTTGGAAAATGGTTCATCTTTACAGAAGCTTCCTTAAAATGACTGAAAGTTTTGCCTACATCTGGGCCCGTTTCAAAGAAAATTTTCTGCAAAATTAAAAACATGAAAAGGAGAATGGGGAGGGGAAATGCTTCCCCTCTACATCCCTAAACTATGAAACTCTAGGACAAAGGGATAAAGAATTATAAAAGATTTCATTTCATAATTTCTTTATACATGCTTTGGAACTTGTGAGGATCAGCAGCATTAGCTCTCTTGGTGCCACTGAAGAAAGAAAGAAAACAAACAAAAAAATTACAATAATGTCCACAAATGACTAGGAATAGCCAATAGGTTAAAGGGATTAGAATATTCATCAAGTACAATACAAAAGAACTAGCGCAAAATAGTTGCTTGACTCGAAGCAAATACAATAAAGCAAGAAAGGCTGGAAAAGCAAAGAAATAGAAAAATAGGGGTAATGTAAAAACGATAACCCTCAAATTAGGACAAGCAGAAAATGAAGTATGAGGGAAAAACCTAGTAACATAGTGGAATTAGATGAAGACAATTGAGGCAAGGAATTGCAAGCTTCAGGGGCCAATATTTAGGGATGTGTCAAAGGAGCCAACAATATTATCATTGATCATTATAAGAGTACCAATGTAGAGTCTAAGAATGCTCGTTAAGGAAAGTCCAGGGCTAAGGGGGCATGGTTAGGCAATATTAGGAGGTTGTTGGTTCTATATAGAACCTCAACTACCACACAAAACCGAAGAATTATTAGTGGTAGAGACGAAACTAGTAAGTGAGCTGACCTTGAGATTTGTACTGTGAAAGAAGGGTGTTAGAAAGCCCTCAATGCTGAGAAGAGATAGAGCCGCAACCATTAGAATGAGACTTGGGTGTCTAGGAGTTTCAGCTAAACAATGTCTCACAAATTTCTCTCCATTATAGTCAATTCTGTTTGCAAGGAGTGCTTGAGGATGCCCTGCTATTTGTGGAATGGTCTAGGGACGTCTAGGTGTCTCTTGACCATCTTGGGCATGGCAGGACAATAAAGGACTCTTTTTTAAAATTGCAATTAAGTGTTTTTGTGAGTTTCTTAAACCTCACTACTATTTCTTGGGAAATAGGCGAAATGTAAATAGAGAAGAATATAAATAAAAAGAATGACAATATTCTACTTTAATTGTGCAACCCTCACCTTTAGCTCCTATGCCATCAATTACATAACCATTGCCCTATAACTTTACCCTATCCTCTTCATTTAGTCTTAATTTCATAAAAAATCAAAAGAATCTTGAAATTAATTATTTTTTTTTTAATTTTTTAAACCTTGAGTTTCAACTAGATATAAGAATCAATAACACCATCTAATTTTTTTACCAATGCTTGCCTATTATCTGCAAATCAAGTAAATTGTAAATCTCTACTTTTATCTCTTGTCAAAAACCAACTTAAAATGCATTAAGAAATGGTTTGTCTTAAGAGTTAAAATTTAAAAAGGGATTTAGCAGTTCTAGCAATGAGTATTTGACCACAACATTTGCATCAGAGGCCTTAATTTGGGCTGAGGATGTGTCAAGGGTGTTGCCCGTGAACCACCCTTTAGGGATTGCTGCCCCATACCCTAGCTCTGGGTCTAAAATGGAATTTTATTTTTTTAGTTTTGGGCTGCATTGGATGAAAAAGCATGCTTTTTTCTTGACTTTTTTCAATTAAATTTTGAGTAATTGAATTTCATTTATACTTTTGTGTAATGTCCCCTAATTGGGAATGCCCTAAATTTGCCCTAAATCCTTAATTTTTAAATGAATAAATAGGTTAGAGAGTATCTTTCACCTGGTTGAAGCCCTGATTGAAGTCCTGCACATAGATTAACACCATTTACCATAATCAAATCAATTGGTAGAATAGAATCATTTACCACAACAATAATAGTTAGTAGTTTGCCATAACTAGCTATTAACAGACTATTGACCAATCATTAATTCAATCACAAAGTATTTTAAAATCCTTGGAAGGCTCAATTCACCATGATGGAGAAGTGAGGTTACAATGGGTGTCTTGGTGACCCAACTCTCCTGGGCCCAAAGGCAGTACCCTTTGAGACAAACGCAAGTACCCCTTTGGCCTCCTTGGGACTACTTGGTCCCCCATTATAGAACACATTGGTTCTCCCTTGTAGGGCACATTGGTCCTCCATTATAGGACACTAGGTCCTCCATTATAGGATGCTGGGTCCTCCATTATAGAACACATAGGTCCTCCATTATAGGACACTTGGTCCTCCATTATAAAACACATAGGTTCTCCATTATAGGACACTTGGTCCTCCATTATAGAACACATAGGTTCTCCATTATAGAGGTGGTGTACCTAGGAGAGTGCCTCACTGCTGCTCCCTTTTGTAATCCCCCATCTCCCATCATGGTGCCCATAGGCACATAGTAATTAAATCAAATTCAGATTTGCAAGTAATCCTATCAGTCATACATAATGGATTATGGTCATGCTATCATAGAATAATGATATGCATGAAACCTTGTTCCCATTAACAGTACATTATATCTTTTAATTATTCTATATCAATTTTATCGACTTGCAATACAAACTTGATCCCGTGTTGCCAGCAGATATCTTACTTTATTTCCTAATCAATGATCTGCCAGCAATATATTAATTGCAACCCACAGACAAATGGTATTAACTGATATAACTCAGAAACTCAGAAATAAATAATGCTGAATTCTAATTGGTCGATCTGTTCCTTTTTCCTTATTTTTTCTTCCCATCCAATGCCTCTCTGTTTTGAGAATGACTCTCTTTTATACCCTGAACTGGTGAAAGGGCATAGCCTTTCCCTGCACCCTTTGACTGGGACATGTTCCCTCATGTAATCGCTGTCCCTTGGAATTGTTGACTAAATCATAATGAATTGCTGCCAATTCTACCCGTAGTTTGTAGTGATTGCTGTTTTTAAGGATAATTAGCTGTCTTTTAATCGATGCATTTACATTCATTTATTTATTACTAAGGCATAACCATATTAAGATAGTATTATTTTTATATTAGTTTCTTTTGAATATTATTTTTATTACTATGATAATATTTATAATTTTATTGTTCTATTTCATATTATTATAATTATAATATAATAATAATATTTAAATGCAAATTACTTATATTTATAATTATAATATTATCTTGATAATTATAATTATAATAAAATTGCTAATATATATATCTTTATTTATTTTCTTATTCATTTACATTTCGATGTGCTACGTTTTTAGGGGCATGACATTTTCATTTGCTAAATCAATCCCAATTTCGAGTAATGCTTAGTGCCTCCTAGCTTACTAATTATAATTGAATGGGCCTTATCCTTTATAGTGAGGTACAGGGTGGGGTTGAGGGGTGGAGCCCCAACCACTAGACCTAAATTAAGGTCTTTGAGGCCATCGGTACCTTAATACTGCATGCCATTTTTTCATGATTTTATCCCTTTTCACCAACCATTGATAAATCATTTCATCACTCGACAATCAATTCATGTTGATGAGATGATAATTGTTGAAGATGAAAATGACAAAAAAATAGGTTTTTATTAAGAGTGCTCTTTTTTTTAATGGTGTGGCAAGTTTGTAAAGAAAATTTGGAAGTTTAAGGTGAGTCTCATCAAGAAACTCACAAGCTCCTTTGAACAAGAAACTTTCATGTAGAGGGTGTAATTCACAATAGTCATTATGCCTATACTATGCAACAATGTACAAAACATAGCATCTATGCTTGACAAGGCTATAGAGGAGTGAACACTATAATTAGGAAAATCGAAATTGGATCTAGGAATACCATGACTAATGATAATGAACATAGAGAGCACTAAAAAGAAACCATCAACCGTTGCTTTCCAACACATTAAGCAAACATTTCCTAGTATTGATTCTCACTATAACATAAATACCGCTAGTATTAGATGATATGACTTTGTTAGGCATATTGGATCCTTGAATGGGTGTCAATATATCTCCTATTGTAACGATGCTTATCATTTTGTCTAGGTGGAAAGAATGCCCAAGCATCCAATCAAGATTAAAATTTATTGCTTAGGTATCTCTCCTTGCATGATGCTAGTTACCCTCCCCCATCCACCCATGGAAAGGAACAAACACATAATTTTGTCATTGTGAGATGTATAGTACATGTGGTAAGTAATTTGTTTAATTTTTATGTCTTAACATAAATTTGACCATTAATTTCTTGCATAACTTTGATACGTGCTTCTTGATGAGAGCAAGTGAATTGATATATATTAAGAAATAAGCAGCAACAATAAATACAAAGAGAAATTGGTTGAACCGACCAACTACCATTGGTTATGGAGAACCAACCAACTAACAATGATGTAATAAATAATATGCTAAACATAGCAGCAAAAATCGTTTGGGGAAAAAATTGGCAAACCAAAAGTTCAGGATTTTTTGAAAAAATTGGATTTGAAAAAAAAACACAAAAAATTGTAGAAAAAGAGACAAAAGCTACTTTTTTTAAACTTAAGGTCATTTCCATAGCATAGAGATATAGAGAGCAAATAAAATAGAGATTTTAACCCATGAATTGTAGAGAATAGATCTTTTTTGTTTATATTCATATCACTGATTACATTGCATCAATGCATTGCACAAAATATACTTCATAGTGCATAAATAATAAGTAGATGTTGACATATGACAAAATGTCAACTATAATATAGTTTATAACTTTGTACAAAGTCAACCTCTAAACTAAGTACAAAGTTAGAAAAATCAAATGTAGCCAATGACAACAATGCTAGAGGGCAGCAGGTCCTGATGATGAAACTCCTAGCTTAGTGCCTCTCCTAATTTGTTCAACCACATGACTATCCATGTGAGTCTCTAGCATCTCAAAATCCTTAGGCTCAAGAAAGTCTTCATCAGTAGCAATCCAAGCAAACTCTGGATCAATCTCATCAAGGTTAATGGCTTGTCATCCTCAACAGGACCTGTTTTTGTCCATGTAGAAATTAGTCTTGGCCTTACATGTGAAAAAGATAACTAATACAAATTCAACTAACTTCAAGTATATTGAAATTCTAACCTTGAGCTTTCTTTAGCTTCAAGTGGAGGTTGTAGTGAACAAACACCAAGTCATTCATCCGTTGTTGTGTTAGCTGGTTGCGTTTCTTGGAGTATATGTGTTCAAAAACACGCCAAGTACGCTCACAAGTGGATGAACTGCATGGCTGACTCATAATGCGTCTCGCCATCCATCTAAGGTGTTTGGTTTCATAATCAAAATAATCCCACCTTTGTGCTGCAAAAACACATTACATGGAGATGATATCATGTAAGAATATCTTAAAATAATCTTAATACTTAATGATCATGTCCACAAAATAGAGAGATTTGATCATGTCCACAAAATAGAGAGACTTTCATAGGTTTATAGAGTCTACCTGGTAGCAAGGTCTTCTTGCCTTCCACGACAGCCTTAGATGAGAGAAAACCCTTTTCTTGCTTGTACATTGCTAACTCTCCCATAGCTGCTTGTAATTGTTCTGTGGTAGCAAACTTTTTTCTATGCATATGAACAAGCCCTGTGAAACCTCACCTTCATCATGTCTAAATGAAGAGTTATAGTACAAACTTGGATTAAGATAGTATCTTGCAACATGGAGAGGAGAATGCATCTGTCAATCCCATCTTCTATCAATTATGTTCCATAATGGCATATACCTATCCCTGTCATTTTGCATCCTACCCCTCATCAACTCCTTGGCCCCATCCATGGCCTCATACAAATAACCCATGGGGATTTATCCCCATCCACTAGTCTCAGGACTTTTACTAGAGGCTTTGAAAATTCTACAACTTGTTCAGCTGCATCCCAAAAACTAGAAGATTAATTGTACTCTACCACTGCTATGCCATCTACTAAATTTGCGAAGCTAGACTTCATCCACTCATTTGAAACAAACATTCGTTTCAAATTCATTTTTTGTTGGCAAAGAGTCTGTAGTGCAAGTAAGTGTGTTGCAAATCTTGTCAGCGCTGGTCAAACTTGCTCCTTGTCCTTTGTGAAAGTACACATCATGCACAAAACCCTTGTGTGATTATAAATGAATTTTGTAACACTGCGGGCCTTTTGCAATATCTCCTTAACCCATTCAAGTTTTCCAATGTCCTCAAGGGTTAGATCAAGGCAATGTGTTGCACATGGGGTAAAAAATATAGAGGGGTATTTGTCTGTCAAGAGTCTCCCAGCAGCTACACAAGCTGCAACATTGTCTATAATAAATTGAACCACATTTTGTGGCCCTACTTCTTTGACAACCCAATCAAACATCTCAAACAATGCAGTTATAGATTTGATAGTATCTGATGCATCCTCAGATTTCAGAAATATAGTGCCAATTTCACAAGAGACGAGGAAGTTGATGAGGGTTTGATTCCTTCTGTTTGTCCATCCATCTAACATTATGATGCAACCAGTCTTTTCCCACTCTAGTTGATGCTCCTTAAGAACATCATTAACGTCTTGTATTGCATCATTGAGCATACCAACCCTCAATGCGTCGTAAGATGGGGCTTTGAACCTAGGACCTATAGCTGCTATAGCATCCACCATACCTTGCTAATATGGTGACCTAGCAACATGAAATGGAAATCTAGAGTAGTACCTAAAATTTCCAATCACCTTCCTTGCTTGTTCATGGACATTTTTCCTCCATCCTGTACTCTCCAAAGTGATTTGTGATCCTGGTGTAGTATGAGGTGCAAAGAAAGTATTAATGTTTCCTCCACTTGTGTTTGGGCCACGTGCTGTAGATCAAGGTGTCAACCCTGATTCCCTCAAAAACTCATTTGCACTCTTCGTGACCTTGATTCCCTCTAGTATTTGCAAAATTAGAACCTATTTCAACCCTAGTTCTTGCCTTTTTTGCCTTGTTCTCAGGAATCACATGAAGAGCCTGTCTTGCCTGATATGTGACATCTGCAGGGTATGCTGGACAAGGAATGTTGTTATTTCCTGGCTCCTTTTCCAAGTGCCATTTGAAGCAATAAATGCCCCCAGTGATATCATTCAGACACTAGTTGCATTCAACCTTCGTTGTACTCGAAATTGAAGTGCAATGTGTCCATGCAAAGTCTTTTTGATGTGGCATTATGATCAAATCTGCAAAAACATTTTAATTCAGTCTAGTTTTCGATCAAAGACCACAAGAAAGTTTGAACTCTGAAGGCATGAATGATAAAGTTTGAATGCAATGTGTCAATCTTGAAACGTTGTAGGGGCACATATCTTTTCATGGAAAGTAATCTTCAAGAACTTAAATATTATATTTTTTATAGGAAGCATTTGAAATGTTATTTAAGGAAAACAAGTTACTACTATGATCTGTTTCTGGTGTCTGCTTTTTTTTCTATGAAGCATGTGTATGTGTTTCAGCTGTTATAGGTTAGATTCTAGATTATCTGTGTTGATCATAAAGATATAAGATCTCTTCCTTGTGTGTGGAAGTGCTGTTGCAGCCTTGTGCTTATATTGAAGAACTAAAAGATAGGTAGTTTCTTTAGTTTGTTGACATTACATGGTGAAAACATAATTCATACATAATTGAAGTTAATTCGCTATCTCTTCGTATCACCCAAAGCTTTAAAAAATCAACTGTTTGAAGTTTTTATCAACAATTGAAAGTTGTGAGATGTCATAGTCAAGAATGGCTTGGCAAACATTTTTGTCAATTATGGAAGGAGATCAGAGTCATTTTTGAAGAGGTCTAGAAATAATTTTATATAATAGAAATCTTATATCATAAAATTGATTTCAAAGTGAGATTTAAATGTACTTAAGTACCCAACAAGATGTATATCTCTAATAGATGATACAATAGGCTGATGAAGGTCTAATATTGCTCTAATCTCCTAATTTCACTAATAAACCAAACCTAATGCAAACTAAAAAACACTGCAACCCACTTTGTAAGCTAATGCAACACTCAAAAATAGGAGAAGGCACTCCAAAACTGAAACAACACTAAGGATAAACACTCCAACTACTCAAAAGCAATACCCACATACACCAAATGAATATTTGCAGATCTAATGTAGAAGACAGAGGCTGTAATGCTCCTAGTATGACTGGAACAATTGATGCGACACATTAAATTCATCAAAACTCCATGAAACTTAGTTTGTTGAAAACACCATATTTTGCATGAATTAGAGAGAATCCTCCATCCAAAGACATTAAATGAAAAATCCATATAACCACTCTGAACCTACACATCAACTCTAGTACTTTAAAACTCCATTATCTTGAATTTTGTTTCAAGAAACAACCTTCAATATATCATTTTACCCATGTGGGCTACATTTGAATTTGGTATTTTAACTTTCCATTATCATATTGGGTCATCAACAAATAACAAATGTCTTTCTGTTTTGCATCACTAATAAATGTCTATAGAAACCCGAAAAACGCACAAAACAAGCACTGTTGAAGATGCTGAGCAAAATCTAAGTCAAATGCGTTTAACTAAATGATGAGCCAAATACAAGTTTTTTTAATTAAACTATAGAGTTGTAAACAATATTTAGCCGAATTGTAACATTGTTGTAATTCCAACTAGAATTTATCGTACTTGTAGATAAATCATTCCTAACTTTGTTCAACACCAAGACCAACACATTCTTATAAGAATCAACACAAATAAAACAAGGCAAAAAAATGAACTAGAGAATATCAACATCAAACACAATAAGAACCCAATAAGGAAAATGGCGGCTTAAAAACCCGAAAATATTCATCATGAAAGATAGGAAAATGGTGACAGTAAGGAAAATAAAAACCTGTTTTCTCTTTGCGAATCGTCTCTTGTTTTCCTTGCGCAAACCCTAAACGCCTTCTTGTGCTTTATGTGCTTTGTGCGACTAATAAATGAACCACAAAACGAAAAATGTCTCTAGAATAATGCCATCGGATTGAGAAATGGCTGAAAGTAGAAATGACACAAATTTATAAAGCAAAAATGTGTGTATTAGGGTTTTTTTCCTGCAGTTTTATTCACGATTTTTTGCAGAGAAATCATGATTTTAACTTTATTTTCAACGATTTTTTCAGTGGTCAATGCGGCAGACAAAATTGCTATTTATCCAGCGAAAAAATCGGCACAGTGCAGGATTTTGAAAAAAATTGCGATTTCTACTTCTATGATGCTAAAACCCCCTCGCTGCCCCTCTTACATCATTTGCCGAAGATAAAAAATCAAGAAAGTTCGAAAAACTTCGAACTTTATAGCTGCAAGAGATTTGGTGAATATGTCAACACGTTGCTCTTGAGTCAAACAAAAGTGGAGTTGGATATTTTGTTGTTGAACATGCTCATGGATATAGTGACGTTGAACTTCAATATGCTTGGTACACTCATGAAAAACAGGATTTTGAACAAGCTTCAACACACTCTAATTGTTGCAAAACAAAGTGGTAGGACTTGTCTCAAGAATACCCATACCTATCAAAATGTGATGTTAACATATTGCCTCCATAGACAACTCTACCCGCAACATGATATTCTACTCTGTGGAAGAGCGAGCACTAGTGGTTTGCTTTTTTTCTCCCCCAAGATATTGGACCAGATCACAAAAAGAAAATGAATCCTAAAGTAGACTTCGTGTCATCCATTGTGTTGATTTAAGATAGCTTCGGTCAGATATAAATGATGATTGCATTCATGCATCATCATCATTTATATTTAACCAAAGTGTTCTTAAATATAAAATCATCAAATAAGATTTTCGAATTACAGATGTTGATCAAAATCTGTATATAAATAAATCGAAATTTATTAGATGACACACATCTTAGCATTTGTTAATCACCGAATGACTTCGGTAGTTAAGAGGAGCATGCGCGCTCAAGGGACACGTCCCATGAGCAGACGTGTCTCCACTTTATGGAGACACGTCCTCTCATGAGACGCGTCTCTCCTTGAGGCGTGTCTCCACATATTAATGGGACGTCATTTTCTTCCTTTGCAGAATATGGAAATCGACAGATGTTCTGCAATCAGCACAGTAAATACAGAAATATAAATTCGACTTAGAATCCTTTCACAGTGTTTAAGACTTAGATTTACATAGGTCTTTTAGGATCCTGATCTGATAGATTTGATATAATTTACATGGTATCAGAGCCAAGTTGTGTGAATCCAAATCAAATCTAGATATCAGATTGCTCTAGAAAATTCGTATTTTTAAAAATCGAATTCACATCACATTCTTCATAATGTCAAGTGTGATCAGATTTGAAGATCGTCTTGCAGGAGTAGACAACTTCACATCATGGAAATTTAGAATCATGATGATCCTTAAAGAGAATAAATTAGACTCACTTGTGAGAGAAAATAAAAAGGAACCAGAGGCTGATCCTGAGAAAACTCAATGGATTGAAAACAATGAAAAAGCCATGAAAATCTTAGTAGATGCAGTTAGGGATCATATAGTGCCCATCCTAGCAAAACATGAAACTGCATATCATATGTTCAAATCTCTTGAGAGTACCTATGAGATCAACAACACCAGTAGGACTCTTGCATTAAAGAGGCAAATCAACAATGCTCAAATAAACAAAGGAGAGTCCATTAATGCATACTTCATGAGGATCATTGAACTAAGGGATCAATTATCCACAATTGGATATCAGATTGATAGCAAAGAGTTAACTCTAATTGCACTAGGAGGCCTACCAAACTCATGGGAGTCATTTGTTCAAGGAATAAGTGCAAGATCTAAACTCCCTAAGTTTGACAGGCTAAGAACTGACTGCCTTCAAGAAGAAACAAGACTCTCCACAAAAGAAAACAAACAGAAAAACATAGATGAAGACATTCATGTACTCAACACATCGTCTAATAAAAGGAATAAGAAAAACTCCTACAAGAAAGGATCTTTTAAAAGAAAGAGAAATTCCAATGGAAAGGGATCTTCTAAAAAGAAAGACATCTCTCAAGTGCAATGCTTTAGATGTGATCAATATGGCCACTATGCAATGAAGTGCCCTGACAGATCAAAGCAACAAGCATCTTTTGCCAAAGTAGGAAAGACAAATTCAGATCATGAATCTGAGAACTTTGTGTTCTATTCAGCCTTATCTAGTCAAGTATCTAACAATATCAACAACTGGGTGATTGATAGTGGTTCTTCGAGGCACATCACAGGGTTTAGAGAACACTTAGACACTATGACTGAAGAGTCTGATGAAGATGTAACAATTGGGGATGACTCTACACATCAAGTAAAAGGGGTTGGAACTTGTTCCATCACATTGAAATCTGGTCTCTCCCTTCAACTCACTGGAGTCTTATTTGTACCTGGAATAAAGAGGAATCTAATATCCATCTCTGCCCTTGAAGACAATGGATATAGGGTTACATTTATGGATGGAAAAGTTCTAGCATGGCCTAAAAACTCAACTATCAAGAAAGCCCAAACCATAGGTGTAAGACAAGGGTACCTTTACAAACTTTGCACTGAAGTTAAACAAGCCCTTACCCTTGACACCTTTGAGTCAAATGAGATTTGGCATAGAAGATTAGGACACCTTCATTTCCATGCCCTACCTTCTATGGAAAAACTTGTAATAGGCTTACCTAAGTTAAAACCATCTCATGAAGGAACTTGTAAAGGTTGTGCCTTAGGAAAGAATACAAAGGGATCCTTTCCCATTAGTTTGAGCAAAACCCTAAATGTGTTAGATCTGGTTCACTCCGACTTATGTGGACCCATGTCTGTACCTTCTAAAGCAGGATTTCTATACTATGTCATATTTATAGATGACTTCTCTAGGAAAACCTGGATCTATTTCCTTAAGTGTAAAGAGTCAATAGAAATCCTCAAAAGGTTCAAAGAGTTCAAAGCACTTACAGAAAACTTCTCCGGGAAGAAAATAAAAACCTTAAGGACAGACAATGGGAAAGAATACACCTCTGAAATTTTTAAGGAATTCTGCATGAGTGCTGGAATTAAGAGGGAGTTCACAGTGGCCTACAACCCTCAACAAAATGGGGTTGCTGAAAGAAAAAATAGAACCATTGTAGAAGCTGCCAAAGCAATGTTGCTTGACCAAAACATTGAAACCTCTTTCTGGGCAGAAGCCTCTAGGACTGCTTGTCTACATCCAAAATAGATGTCCTCATTCTCATCTTGATAACAAAACTCCTGAAGAAGCCTTCACTGGCATAAAACCTGACATTAGTCACTTTAGGATTTTTGGTTGCCCCGTCTATATTCATGTGCCCAAGGAGAAGAGATTCAAACTTGAACCTTCCGGAAAGAAAGGGATATTTATGGGATATAGTGAAACCTCCAAGGCCTTCAGGATATTCATACCCGGGCAGAATCAAATTGAATTGAGCAGAGATGTTATCTTTGAAGAAGACATTGCATTCAAAAGGGCAAGAAGTTCTAGTGAGATAGAAAATTATTCCCCTAGGGTATTAGAAGTGGATCCTACTCCTGAGATTCAGAGGGAGCATCCTGAGGAAATTCCAAATGAACTTCTATCTACTTCAGATGAGAATACAAATGACAACGGCAAGAAGAGACCACTTTGGGCTAGAAAGATGATCAAAGAAGCTGAGAATCATGCAACACCCAAAGGAACGTTTAGGGAGAGTAAAAGACCCAAACGGTTCTCAAGCTACGTTGCTCTAATGAATGACATCATAAATTCAGAACCCACCAGTGTTTCAGAAGCCTTCAGACATCAAGTATGGAAGGACGCAATGACGGAAGAGTATCAGTCCATTCTAAAGAATGATGTATGGGATATAGTGCCTAGACCAAAAGAGAAATCTGTTGTCTCTTCTAAATGGCTCTTTAAAATCAAACATGCTGCTGATGGCAGTATAGAAAAACATAAGGCACGTTTTGTGGCAAGAGGTTTCTCACAGAAGGAAGGCATTGATTATGAAGAAACATTTGCACCTGTTGCCCGATACACATCTGTGAGAGCAGTGATAGCCATTGCAGCAGCTAAAGGCTGGAAGATCCACCAAATGGATGTAAAAACCGCCTTCCTAAATGGAACCATTGAAGAGGAAGTCTATCTAGAACAGCCCGAAGGTTTTGTGATACATAAACCTGACTCACATGTATGCAGACTAAAGAAAGCACTGTATGGACTTAAACAGGCTCCCAGGGCCTGGTATGAAAGAATTGACAGCTACCTCTTGGGACTAGGATTCTCCAAGAATGATGCAGACCCAAATCTTTACTTTAAGGTAATTAAAGGTGATATGTTAATAATTATTTTATATGTTGATGACCTACTGATAACAGGAGAAGATCACCTCATTGCTCAAGGAAAGAAGGATCTAACTTCAGAATTTGACATGAAAGACTTGGGCATTTTACACTACTTTCTAGGTTTGGAAGTCTGGCAGAAACCAGATGGCATCATACTAAACCAAGGAAAGTATACTATTGATATTCTGAAGAGATTTGGAATGTTGGATTGTAGACCCATGTCTACACCTATGGAAACCAACCTTCACAAACTGAAAGAAGCAGCTGCAGAATCCAAGTGTGCAGATTCAACCCTATATAGACAAATGATTGGATCTTTGATGTACCTGGTTAACACCAGACCTGATATTTGCTATGCAGTGAATGCTCTAAGCCAGTTCATGTGTGAGCCAAAGGAAATTCACCTTATGGTTGTGAAACATATATTGAGATATCTTCAAGGCACTATTGGATATGGTCTTCTTTACAAAAATGACCAACTAGATCTACATGGGTACTCTGATTCAGATTGGGCTGGAAGTGTAACCGATCGAAAAAGCACATCAGGGTGTTGCTTCAGTTTAGGATCGGCTATGATCTCCTGGATTTGCAGAAAACAGTCTTCAGTTGCACAGAGCTCAACAAAAGCTGAATACATTGCAGCCTCTATGGGAGCAAGAGAAGCAGTTTGGCTTCGTAAATTGCTTGTGGGACTCTTTGGTGAGCCCTTGAATCCTACAATTATTCATTGTGATAATCAGAGTTGCATCAAACTCTCTGTAAATCCTGTCTTCCATGATAGATCTAAGCACATTGAGATCCCCTATCATTATGTAAGAGATATGGTAGAAAGGAAAGTGATCCAGTTGGAGTATGTTAGTACAAATGATCAAACTGCAGACATTCTCACCAAGCCTCTCTCCCGAATCAAGGTAGAACACTTCAGGAAGAAACTTGGTATGGTTGAAATGTAATTTGATATTTATGTCTGAAATTCAAATTGTTTATAAATTGTACTAATATATAAAGATGTTTAATGTGTAAACTCTTTTGTCATGTGTGTGACTCCATGACCTTATGGGCCTACTCCCCCTGTGTACATTATTGAAAGGTGACGATCTTTCTAATAATGAACACTTGTATTTGACATTGTAAAGTGATGACTCTACAATGATGAGTTGAACTATCATGATAGATATCATGTGACTTGATATCTGTGGACATGTCATGATAGTATCTCTTGGACACTTTTGATGAATATCATGGGACTTGATATCATTTGAAGATCATTGTGATCCTTAAGAGATAATCATGGTGGATAATTATATATCCGTGGATATGCCATGAATTATGGTAGACATCATGTGACTTGATGTCAGTGCACATACCATAATGAAGATGTGATTATGAAGAATGTCATGTGACTTGACAATCTTGAGAAAACATATCATATCTTCGATATCACGTGTGAAGGTGATATCTCCACTTATTTGATTTGGAATATCTTCCCTAGCTAAGAGGGAGTGTTGATTTAAGATAGCTTCGGTCAGATATAAATGATGATTGCATTCATGCATCATCATCATTTATATTTAACCAAAGTGTTCTTAAATATAAAATCATCAAATAAGATTTTCGAATTACAGATGTTGATCAAAATCTGTATATAAATAAATCGAAATTTATTAGATGACACACATCTTAGCATTTGTTAATCACCGAATGACTTCGGTAGTTAAGAGGAGCATGCGCGCTCAAGGGACACGTCCCATGAGCAGATGTGTCTCCACTTTATGGAGACACGTCCTCTCATGAGACGCGTCTCTCCTTGAGGCGTGTCTCCACATATTAATGGGACGTCATTTTCTTCCTTTGCAGAATATGGAAATCGACAGATGTTTGCAATCAGCACAGTAAATACAGAAATATAAATTCGACTTAGAATCCTTTCACAGTGTTTAAGACTTAGATTTACATAGGTCCTTTAGAATCCTGATCTGATAGATTTGATATAATTTACACATTGAACCTACATTTTCCACATCTATGTATCCACACAAAGAAAAATCTGAATTTTGCTTTTATTCCAGGTCATGTGCCATTGTACCACGGATGTGTCTCAAAACACACTTTGTTGCTTTCCAATGAACAACCTTAGGTTCCTACATAAACCTAGAAAGATAGATGACAACATAGCTGATATTTGGCTTGGTATAAGTTAGGTAAATGAGACTCCCAATCAACTAACGATAAAGAGTAGCATTCACCTAAGGTGATGGATCATGGTGGGAAAGTTGGAAACTTGTCTCCATGGGCATTGACATAGGTTTGCAATCTTCCATTTTGAATTTCTTGAGCAATGTCTTGGCATATTTCATTTGAGGGACATAGATATGATTCTTCTATTGCCATCCTTCAAGTCTAAGACAATAATTCAACAGCTTGAGATCTATTTGTAAAAGAGGAAATTTGCTACCCTTGAGTCTCAAGACAAGTAGAGTCTACAAGGAGCAAATGGTCCTCAACTACCTCAAAGAATAATGCTCAAGTGACGGGATAAAATAGCGAGAGTTTCAAAAATAGAAAGAGTAGGTCATAGAGGTCTTCTGGACAGTTTGTCAAGTTCTCTGTCAAAGACGTCCCAATGGCACGTTGGTGTCTCGTATGGACTGAAAATTGAGAATATCTTAGAAAATAGTTCAGTGACCAATAATAATTCTAATTGCTAGGAACTTTGAGAATGCAGGGAAATGACAAAAAGTAATAGAGCTAAAGTAAAGCAAACTAAATGAAATGTAGACTAAATAGAATGTAGATGATAAAACGAAGGAAGAGGAAGAAAGCACTCACAACAACCCAAGTAATGAAGCCTCCAACAAAGAAATGTCTCCAACACTTGCACACATAAGGCCAAGAGAAAATGTTGGGATTGTTTAGGGGCTTGCCTCAATCAAACCCCCGTTTCAATGTTTCCACCTCCACGGACAGCCAAATAGACAGATAGATAGAAAGATAAATAGACAAGATCGTAATGCATGGTCAAGGGATGTGAGAAATCCCAAGATGCTCAAAGACATAAGACAAGAGATAGATATCACCTGCAAGGCTTGAGGAAGCCAAAGAGAGAGAAAGAAAGATATAGTTGTCAGAGCCAAAAGAGAGTTGTAGAGAGTATTGTGAGAACTTGAGACTGTTGTAGCAAGTAAGAGAGTTGTGCAAGCTTGAGAGTAAGAGAGAAAGAAAAGAGAGAGTTTTCAAGAGAGAGATCAAGAGGCACAAATGAATTGAAAAGATGGATTTTAAAGAGAGAATAGGAGGGAAAAGAAGGTTCCTGAGTTGTTACAAGGAGTTTCGAGCCGTTTCCACCAACGAAGGTAGGTGACAAGTGGCAACATGCTCAGAAACAATCGTTTGAATGTTGAAATGTCGTGGGGTGCTAGTGCGGCGCATGGACATCTACGTGGCGTGCTAATGTCCAGATAAATCACGCTCAAAAATGGTGGGAACGAGGAAAACGCAAGGTTTAACACAAAGTTAACACAAGAAGATAGCTGCTGAAAAGGGGTCTTGAGCATCCTGAGAGGAAAAAGGTTGATGCAAGGGCTGAAATGAGCTTACACAAATACTAAGGGAGTGGACACTAAAGTGGATGCATAAGTGTAGGTGAAATTGCAAGGGGTGCAATTTTATGACACTACACTATCATGTCAAACGATCATTTGAGATCATTCTTTGTAGCATCAATCATCTGTGGAGAACTCCTTGCGATGACTAGATCATCAACATATACAATCAAGATTACAATCTCCCCCCTTGCTCTTTGAGGTAGAGATTGGGATCAGAAGGATTCTTGACGAATCCATGATTAAAGAGATGCTCATCAATCTTGATGTACTAAGCTCAAGGAGCCTGTTTAAGACCATAGAGGGATTTGACAAGTCTGCAAACTTTGTGTTGCTAGCCAGGTGCAACATATCCCTCTAGTTGATTCATGTAGACTTTCTCCTTAAGATCTCCATTAAGAAAGGCACTCTTAACATCCATCTGATGAACTTTCCAACCAAATTGTGCTGCCATCGCTAAGACCATGCAAATAGTCTCGATTTTTGTTGTGGGTGCAAAAGTTTCATCATAGTCAATACCTTCCTTTTGTGCATAGCCCTTAGCCATAAGTAGGGCCTTGTATTTATCAATGCTAACATCTACCTTATACTTGATTATGAAAACCCATTTGCATCCAATAGCCTTCTTTCCTAGTGGAAGATGAACAAGTTCCCATGTATGATTCCTTAGTAAGGCTTGATATTTTGCATCCATGGCATCCTTCCAAGGTGGTGAATCAAGAGCTTGCTAAATTGTTTCTGGTTTTGAACTTTGAATAACTATACACATGAGAGCTAGATTTACCTCTTCACGAGACTTACTACAAGTTTGGGGCGCAGCGAGAGATGTATCTATAACTGCATCATCTTTAGCATCCTTTATGGTGGCTTGGTACCACTTAGGAAGCTTTTTTTGCATAGTAGATGAGGATGGAAGCAATGAAAGAGGAGGAAACTAATCTAGTGGGAACAAAGCATCTTTTGGTGCTTCTTCAGTAAGATCCTCATCGTCAGGTTCATTAATCTTTGGTGTTTGAGAACTAGTAAGAGATGGTGAGGAAGAAATGTGGCATCTTGTTTACTCATCAAAACTGTCCCTACTAATGTACACTTTCTTTGTTAATTTATCCATAAGTCGATATTCTTTCGACCCAAAATTGTACCTAAGGAAAATGCATTTCAAAGACTTACCATCCAATTTTGTCCTTTGTACCTTGGGAACATGCGTGTAAGTTGTACATCCAAACACTTTGATATATGATATAGAGGGCTTCTTACCAATCCAAGCTTCTTCAGGTGTGATATTTTCAAGCACTTTGGTGGGTGCTCGATTCAACAAATACACTGCTGTGCGAACTGCTTTAGCCCAAAATGCAGGAGCAAGATCTGTATCTTTCAACATACATCACACCATTTCAACAATAGTACGATTATGCCTCTTTGCAACACCATTCTATTGAGGGGTGTCAACAGTGGTCAATTGTCTTTGAATCCCATCTTTATGAAGGTAGTTTGAAAATACTTACGTGTCAATTCCTCCCCTTGATCTAAGTGAAAGGCTTTGAGAGAATGACCAGATGACCTTTTTGCAAGGGTTCAAAATTCTTTGAATTTCTCAAGCACTTGATTTTTGTGAGCCAAACAATAAGCCCGCATCTTTCTTGAAAAATCATCCACAAAGAGTAGAAAATACTTGGCATTGTTATGACTTGGTGGCATCGGTTTGCATAGATCAATGTGAACCAATTTTAGGGGATCAGAGGTTCTATTCTTTGTAGTAGGAAAAGGAGCCTGATGTTGCTATTTTACAAGACAATGTGAGAAAAGAACTTTTGATTTTTGGATGGGATGAAGTCCTCGCACCATATCTCTCTTATTTAATGCAAGAAGATAGCCAAAATTGAGTTGGCCAAATCTCTAAATGCCAAAGAGTAGTGGGTGCACTAGTTTTTACTGCAAGGGCCTTATCTTCATGTGTGACATCAACAAGTTGAAACATTTTGTCGACCCCTAAAGCATGAGCAACAACTTCACCATTT
This sequence comes from Sequoia sempervirens, assembly GCA_007258455.2. Taxonomy (NCBI): domain Eukaryota; kingdom Viridiplantae; phylum Streptophyta; class Pinopsida; order Cupressales; family Cupressaceae; genus Sequoia; species Sequoia sempervirens. Next base: position 174,405 of record VDFB02042565.1, read on the forward strand.
TTGAATTTATCTCTAATGAGAATCTTTTCATCATCGCGAGTCTGTGACAATCAAATTCAACTTTCAAGTTGTGCTCAAGTAATTGATGACTGAAAGAAAGTTCTTTGTGAGCCTTGGAACATAAAAAACTTTTTAATTTTACATTTGTGAGTTTTGAGGGGCAAAGATATATCTCCAATTCCCTTAACTTCATATGATGAATCATCACCAAGGGATACTTGCCCATAGGAGGTGGATGGAGTGAGATCACAAAACCACTCTTGCTCACCTGTCATATGTCTAGATCCACAAGAATCAACATACTAGACTAAATTGTTTGAAGTGGAGACCTTTATTTCAGCAGCATACAAGAAATCCTCTTCATCTGAATCTCTTGAGATGCAACATTGCCATGTTGTCTATTTGGATTTTTCTGCTAATGGGGATTCTTCTTCTTGTCCCCTTGAGAAGGCTTCTTGCTCACCTGTCATATGTCTAGATCCACCAGAATCAACATACTAGACTCAGTTGTTTGAAGTGGAGACCTATATTTCAGCAACATACAAGAAATCCTCTTCATCTGAATCTCTTGTAGATGCAACATTGCCATGTTGTCTATTTGGATTTTTCTGCTAATGGGGGGATTCTTCTTCTTGTCCCCTTGAGAAGGCTTCTGTGGCTTTCTATGATTGGATTCATTATTGGCATAGAAATTATATCAGTAATCTTTGAGATCATGTCCCTTTCTTCCACAAATGAGACATTTCTTTCTCTTGGAAGAGTTTTCTTGATTTGGTTTTGATGATCTTGATGGACCATTCTGACCTTTATGTTGCTTTCCCTTCTGCTTTGCTGCGAGGGCCTGATTGTCTTGGGAGTTTAATGTCTCACTATGGATTGCTTCTTCTTGTTGAAGCAAGTTTACCAACTCTCCAAAGGATGGTATTTTACTTGCCACATTGAGACAAGTGACAAACACGCAAAACAAAGGGGTGGTGCTCTCAAGACTATGGGTACAAGGGAGCATCTATGACTTCTTCCCCTAACACTTGCAATGATGTCCTAATCTCTGCTACTCTTCTATGAAATGTATCTATTTTCTCTTCATGTTGCATTTGAAGGCAATGTAACTAGTGTTGCAAGTAGAGAATTTGAATCTTATTTTTGGCCTCATAAACTGTTTTACGACAATCCCAAGTGTCTTTTGCATTAGTGGCTGTTCTAATATGAGGTTGTACCTCATCAGACACTCCAAATAGAAGGATCAATTTGCATTTTGATTGGCCTTGTCAAACCTGGTTTGGTCTGCACCAACATTTGCAGGTTTGGTGATGTTCCTAAAGACTATATCCCAAAGGTCCTCAAAATCAAGTTGAGTTTGTACTTTTGCCTTCCAGGCGGCATAATTGTCTCCTCTCAAATGTTGAGAGTCACAAAGCATAATTTTAGGTGCATTATTAGCCATTTTCTAAGGTTTTGAGGATCCTTATCTTTCCAAAACCCCTAAGTTACTGGTTTGGGTTCGGGGACGGGTGGGGGTACGAGAACTCGATACGTGGGTACGTGCAAATTTTTTTTAGGGGTTTGGGTACGTATGGGTATGTGTATATATATACCAATAAAAAGAGAAATATACAGAATTGTAAAACTAAATCATTTCATAGTATGATACTTGATCATTGATCAATGCCAAATGCCAAAAATAAATATTAAATGCCAATTGATAGTTGAAAAATATTCAAATAAGCCATATCAATGATATCATATACATCTATGTTCACAATTCCAATGGAATGAAAATCATCACAATTACTGAATTACAAAATGTAGTTCATGACACATGATTCAATGTTCATTGTTCATCAATCATCAAAAGGATTCTCAAAAAAAATTTTATGACTTGGATTTTCAGCGGCTTCAACTTCAAGATCATCATCATTTGAACCAAAAGCGGTTCCAACACCATGTAGTATGTCATCATTATCATCCACATCATCCATAGTGGCTCTAACAAGATCCTGAATGGTTGCATCCAAGTTAGCAGACTCAGGTGCTACATCCCAAAGCTTTGCTGCCCTCTGCTTGTATTGAGGATCCTTACGTGACAAAAGATGCAAATTGGAATGAATATACACCAAGTCCTCAGCTCTTTTGCAGCCAACTAGTTACGCTTCACTGAGTGGATAAAGGAGTAGGTACTCCAATTCTGTTCAACGGCAGAAGAACTTGCAACCTGGAGAGAAAACCAACAGAATAAAAAATAAAAAATGCAAGATAAATTTAAGAATGTTAAGTGTTAAATCTACAATACAAGTGGCAAAAAAAAAAAAAAAACTTGTGAGAGGATCTTGATTGCAAGAGGTTGGAGGTATATATAATCTTGACCATGGAGGTACCACCATGTAATAGCATCCATTTTGTATTGGTCTTTGACAACATAAGGGGTATGATTTTTTCCTGAGATAAACAATCCAAATTCTTTCATAACACTTGTCTGCACTTTTGGATCATTGAAGATTCTACTAAATGCCCTCTTCTACTCGTTAGCAACTTCATAATCTCTATATGGCAGTATTCTCCCTGGGATAGAAATTACTTTTGTGGTGTAGTACCTCGGAGATAGGGCATATGCAAGGAGGTGCAATGGTGTTGTCATCTTGTTCCAATGATGAAGAAAGATTGCTTCCACCCTTTCTGTAAAAGGTGTCTTCAGGATCATTCTCTCTTTTTTGTATTTCTATTTTTATTTTCTCCAACATTGTGTCCATGCTATCATAGACATCCCCCAAGCATGGTTCATCTGTATTAGCAAACCGAAGCATAGACATGATAGGTTCGGTGAACTCCAATACATAATTCAGACGATCCCACCAATCGTCAGCCAAGATTAATGCCTTGACCTTTTGGACCCTCTTTGAATTTGATTGCTTCCATATGCCCCATTGGTTGCTAATAACCATTTGACTCAATGCCTCTTTCACCTTCACAAGTCATCTCAGAACAATTGTGTGAGATGCAAACCGGGTCTTAGCAACCTAAGAACATGTTAATAGTAAGTTAATAACACATTTAAAATATGTAAATAACACAAAAAAATATTTTATTCAATTATGTAAAACATGACATAAATGAAACTAAATAAATTAAATTTACCTTCAATGATTCCAATCTTGAAAAATTTCTGAAAATTGCTTGTGACATATGGCGGTTTGTCACAAACATTTGGATCTCCTCGGCCTCTTGGTATATTTCTTTCACCCACTCTATTTGCTTGCCAATTGCTTGCATCACCAAATTGAGGGAGTGTACAGTGCACGGTGTCCAAAAGATGTGCTCATATCTAGCCTCTACCAAAGCAACTGCAGCCCTGCAAACTTTTGCATTGTCCGTAATTACTTGGACAACATTCTCATTACCCACCATCTCTATGGATTCAATGAGAATCCTGGAAATGAACTTTGCATCTTTCACTTCCCCTTCACAGTCAACCGCCCTCAAAACATTGCCTCTTGGGGGACACTGCAATAACATTGATCAATTGACAGTTTTTGCAATCTTTCCATCCATCGGAAACAATAGATACACCTATTTCAATCCAAGAATCTCTAATTGGTTTTAGTTGGGCCTCTATAGATTTCTTCTCTTTTTGCAATAAGGTGGTACACACCTTTTCATACCCAGGACTTGTGAAACCAAGAGGTGCACTATTTATTGCTGACATCATGTCCTGCCAATATGGTGATCTCACCAAGTTGAATGGAAGACCATTGGCATGGAGGCAACGTGCAATTTTTTCTTCAGCAATATCTCTTGCCTCCATTTTAAATGCCCTCTCCAAGGGACCTCTCTAACGGGTGGTGATTTGTGGTTCTTCATCTTCATCTTCCGTAGAGGGCATGGACAAGAAGGGATGTTTGGAGGCCCTAACTGTCTGAGAGGGTAATGTCATTGTCTTTTTCTTTTTGGAACTATAACCACTTTGTTTTCCTTTTGCAACCAAATTGTCAACATCTTCTTGTTCTTTTATAAATCTTGCTATTTGTACAACAAACAACCCCTTCTTATTTGGGTCCTCACACATATTAATCCCTTTACCACCAAGGCCCATAAAATGAAGTTTCACTCGGTAATAGGAGCTATTATATTGTGCATTGCAAAAATTGCACTTCCAAACAAACCCCCCACCTCTAGGAATTTGTGAAATTCTTGTGGTATGTCTCCATAAATGAGATCCTTTATCAATTTTGAATTTTTGACTTTTCTCCCCACCCACTGAACTTTGACTATTGGCCATTGTTGCAATCTATAAAAAAAAAACATACTTGAAAAACTTCTTCACAAACTTGAAAAAATCCATCAAAAACTTGAAAAAATTCATCAAAAGACCAAAGAATAGGGTTTAAATGCATACCTTAAACACTTAAATCTTCTTTGTAGAAGCTATTTGGTACTCCACAATCGTTCTCCTTCGAATACAATCACCTCCCTTCAAAATGCCAAGATGGGGAGAAAATATGGTGAGAGCAAAATGAGAGGTAAAAATGAAATGTTTGAGTGTTTAAAGGCCTCATATTGGGCCGTTTTAGGGTTAGGAGAAAAAATAATAATAAAAAAAATGTATTTTATTAATGTTTGGGCCCACTTTTTAAGTCCTGGGCCGTGGGTTCTCCTGGGTTCGTGGTTGGTTCACCCGGGTCCGCATACCATTTGCTTGGGTTCGCGCTAGGTGCACGCCTAGCACTGTGGGTTCACTCGGGAAATTTACATTTTTAAAAAAAAGAAAGCCATTAGAAGTTTTGAGAAGCTCTAAACAATTATAAGGGTTTTGCTATGTTGAAGGGTTTGTACCGCGCGCACCGAGTGAACCCACAATGCTGGGTGCGCACCCTGTGTGCACCCATCATGTACCCACAGGCGAACCCGAACCGGGTTTGAGGCCTATGGGTACAAACTCTGTAACATGGCAAAACCCTTATGACTCTCTAGAGCTTCTCAAAACTTCTAATGGCTTTCTTTTTTAAAAAATGTAAATTTTTCTCTTGGTTCAAAAAATATAATTTTTAACTGTTTATAACTATATTTAAAAAAATATAAACTTGGGAGTTTAGAATGAAAGAATGCACCTTTTCTTTCCCAAATATGAGTTTCTACTGTACTTTTCATCAAACTGCACCAGTTTATCTCCTCCAAAAATGCCTTCTCTCTCTATGTTTCCATTTAACTTCTTTGCACGAGCAGAAAATGATGCTCTTTGCTTGACTTCAATGCTGCAACTAGACAGGTATCACACACAGCATTAACTTTCAGTATCTGTATTGCCAAATTTAAAATATCTTTGTATTTCTCTGTGCAACACCTTTGCATTTCACTGCACATCAGATGGGATTATCTGCAGATTCAATGCCTTACACATCTGCAGATTTTGGATGCCATTCTTCATGCCTTTATGGGTGCGCTTCAAACAATTTGGATGCAGAAATCTGCAACGCCTTCATGCTTCATTTGCCTTCATTCTCAAAACCCTTCCTGACATCTACACGCTGGTTGCTGATCTTCTCAATTATTTAAATAATACTTTAGCAATGAGAATAGTTCCATCGCCAAACATTATGCTAGGTCCATGCATTGCTTCTGATCTTCTTCTTTCTTTCTTTTTAATGCCTATGCAAGTCTTTAGCACACTACTGCACACATTACACCAGTATATATCACATCCACCATTGTCACTTCATGTCTTTAAATACTTCCAAATTCAGACACCTTGTCTTATGCCTTTATCTTCTTCGCGATGTTTGCAACAACATCTTCTCCTTGCATGGTTTCTTCAGTCTCACACCTCCTTATGCTGCGCAATTATCATTCCCTGCAACACCTCATAATGGAGTTTTTTATTGTTATATACAGGCGCAGAAACACTTTTGCTTTGATACCATGATGAGAGCAAGTGAATTGAGATATATTAAGAAATAAGCAGTAACAAAAAATACAATGAGAAATTGGTTGAACAGAAGCAACCGACCAATTACCATCAGTCATGGGGAACCAATCAACTAACAATGATGTAATAAATAATATGCTAACACTTCTTAGTTAGTGAAGAGGGGCTAAAATCCAACTAGAATTTGGATTGATGGCTGCCTAAGGCATTTAGTGTGCTAGCATATAACTTGGCCCTTTTCTTATGGTAGTAGATACTAAGACACATTCTCAGCCATTAGTATTACAGATCCATTGAGAAGTACTCTACTAGCTATCTCAGGATGAGTACAAACAAACATATGAATGTTCATCCCAAAGAAACACTGTATGACCCAAATATGTGGAAATTTCAAATAATCAATAATGCAGCACACACAATTGCAACACAAGGATAAATTTGGAGAAACCCTTTAATGGGAATATAACTCTAGGAAGAGTGAGTTTTCGCTCCACATGCAACTAATCCACAAATATACAGGTGTTATATTGCTTTTAAGGCTTTACAAATCTCTACCTTCTATAATCGAGCTCAAACACCTCCACACTCTCTCTCTTAAGCATGACATGACCTGCAACAACTCTGCTCTAGCAATTAGATGGTATCAACAGTAGCCCCAGGCTCAGACCTAGCTAATATAAACCTCCACTCTTTCTCAAATGAAGTCAGAATGGTTGCATTAACTCCACTGGTTCAGCATGCAGCACCTGTATTAGTTACTTCCACTGCACAAACATGATAGCAATCAACCAATTCCACTACTGGAATGGTAAGCTATGAGTGTTTGACAGCCAATATTGCTTCTACCAGCTCCCACACACAGGTTCTTATAGGTTCATCAATTTTCCAATGACTGCCATACTTCAGCGGTGCACAACTGTCAGAATAATGGTGTTCACCACCATAAAACCAGAGATAACTCTTTTCTCTATTGTTTCCACCCAGCTTGGCTTCCACCCTTTGTGTCTGTTTGTTGCCAATGACTGCCCTTTTTCAGAAGCGCACAGCAGTCAGAATAATGGTGTTCACTACCATAAAACCAGAGACAATTCTTTTCTCTATTGTTTCCACCCAGCTTGGCTTCTACCCTTTGTGTCCGTTTGTCTTTTCCTCATTCATGCCCACCAATGAAAAGGAATGACTGCCATCAAGGAAAAATGAAAGCTTGTCTACCAATTGAGAAAAAATATCTGCTGCCAAGAAAATGAAACCATTGCTCACTCAGGAAAATGAGACAAGACACGTGGCAAGGAAAATGAAGTAGTCATGCCTAGTCACTGCGTAATATATATAAGTTATAATAGTGGCACCACAGGGCAAGGAAAGAGTTGCTGCCATAGGCAAGGGAAAACAGTCACTGCACTAGAAAGGATAAATTGCTGGCATTTCAAACTGCTCCTTTGTCTTTTGCTCCAAGCACATTTGTCTGCTAGTTGCCCCTTCGACTTCCATTCTACTGCTTGAGCTTCTCTGCTCTTTCAACTTCTGCCGCTTTTACTTCTGCTACAATTCCACTTCCTTGCTGCAACACCAAGATGCATTTTCAGTTAAACAGTGACTTAAGCGGATTCATCCCCATAATTTCGACAAGACCAACTTGCCAAGTGTCATGCTTACCACTCCATCCTTTGGCACTTGATAATGTCTTCCATAGTTGAAAAACTCTCCGTGTAATTGGCGAGTTTTAAAAAACTTGAGAATTTTTTTTACAGCGAGTTTTTCCCACATTTACTCTCCAAAATTGCTCGCCAAATAAAGGAGAAAAACTCGCCGAGTTTTTGGTGAGTTTTCGCCAAAAACTCGACGAGTCTGCAAAAAAAAATTTGCCTATCCAAAAAAAAGGTCCCCCACGGCCGCTAAAAAGGCATTTTCATTTCATTTGATTTCTAGGTACTCTACAAGTCCAAGTTTCCAAGTTTGCCTACAAGTCTTCATCTATCTAGTTCTACCTCCCCCTAGTTTTCACTAGACATGGGAAGAGGAAGATGTAAATTTGTAAAATATATTAATGTAGTATTTACTTTCAGTTTTACAAAAACAATTTGCTATTTTCATTTTGTTTCAGACTATCGTGTCAACGCATTCCACATGAGGATGCCATTTGGTACCCAATTTGCTTTAACATCAATCAAATACAACTAGACTCAACTTGTTTCTTTTATATACTCATTTATTGACTCGTTGGATGCATCTTATCATTGAATTTTGCAAAAAAAGGGTTTTTATTGAAATTTAAGCAATTTTTTAAGTTGTCAATTTTTTTGCCGAGTTTTTGCCAAGTCGTGTTTTTTGGGCTTAGTGAGTTTTTCAATTTGGCGAGTTTTTCAACTATAATGTCTTCCATGGCCAGTTGGCCCACTTGCAGCATTGTTGCAATCAGTTTTATTACCTAGGGTAAGTGATTCCAGTAGAACAGAGTGCTCTAACTGTGCTGCAAATGACCCAATGTCTCTTGCAGCAGAACTAAGCACTCACAGCATTGCTGCAGCTAAACTTACAGCCAAATACAAAATTTGTAGCACTGCTTCAGGTAACCTTCAGCTGTATAGAACACTTTCAGCACTGCAGCAGACTTTTCAGCTGCTCAAAACACTTGCAGCAGCGACCCTGTTGGATGAATATAAACTGATTCATTTTTTGGATCAAATTTGTTTAATAATTATGTCCTGACATTACATATGACCATTAACTTCTAGCATAACTTTGATACATGCTTCTTAGTTATGAAGAGGGACTAAAGCCCAACTAGAAATTGAGATCCATATCTATCTAAGATATTTAGTTGTTAATATATTGCTTGGTCCATTTCTTGTGATAGTAGATATTATGCATTTCTTATTCATAAGATTTGTATTTTATCCTTAGGCTTAGGTGTCTCCTTGGAATTGTTCTTGGTGGAAATGGATTTGACATCCTTTAGGTGGAATTTTCAGCCTTCATCTAAAGGATTTTGATGTCAAATTGAATCCATGTTTTTGTACTTCACTTTGCACCCCCTTTAAGATGGGATGTATTTTAGTTTATATTATGAGCATAACATAAATATGTTTTTGCAACTAACTATGGACACCACTTTATGAAAAATTGCACACCGTTTGATGGTAGCATCTTGAAGAGGTTGCAAGCTCTCGAGTAGAAATCTGTTCATTGCAAACTTTGTTCTTGTTCATTTTTTTTTGTTAAAATTAATTTTTTAATTTCAAATAAACAAGTTGCATGAAGTCAAAGCTACAAAGATCCAAAAGCCAACAAGACAAAAGAGTAGAAAGTAGAGAAGATTACAAATCAATTGTTTTTTCTCAAATTCATCACCATATTTTCTCATAAGAGGAACAAGTATTGTTCATGATGCAACCATTCCCATGGAAAAGCTAATGGTGAATTCGACAAGGTAGTCCCTGTACCTCATGTATCAAGATATGGACTCTTGTGGACATCTTCAATGTCACCATATTGATTGAATGAATGCTTTTAATTACGTCCACGAGACCAGCCAGCCTATGGGACCCCCAAAACAGAACTGAAACCACAATTTGACACAAACCAAATAGCCGCCGACGCCACCGAGTACTCTATGTTTCCCTCTAACTCTTTGCTGATTTTGTTTCTTCTACTGTGTATTCTGATCAGGTAACCTGCCGTTTCAGCGATCTTCTCCTCTTCAAACAAAGCCTCTAACGATTTGACTTTAAACAGATCCAAGTAACTGCACCTAATGTCCTTGTAAGCTTTACACTGCATGACATAGTGCCATTTTGTTTCCACCAAACCCGAAGAGCAGAAACAACAAATCCTATCAGCCCATGCCTCCTTGGGTGTTGTCCATCTCCCCGTTTCACATCTCAAATGATGAGAGCTAGTTCTCAACTGGGCTATCAACATTTTAGCCTTCCACTTTATATCTGCCCCCACGTAATACTTTTGCCCATGATCACAAGTGTGGTTAAAGTGCAAAACATAATATTCTCTTTTTCTACTAAGTTGTTTTGACCATAGGATTTGTTTGGTTTTCTCTTTCACAAACCTTTTAATTTCTACATTAGTGTTTGGACACTCCTGCATGCTTATCCCCCATTTTTCCATCCACTTGGCATTTTGCCTCATCCACGTGCTCTTCCTTCTAGTTAAGTTTTCTTCCACCACAATTTTGGGCCACCGGTGTTCCCCCATATTCTCAATTCTCTTCAAATAACCTAATAAACAGATTAATGCTGCCATTTCCATTGGGAAAGCCCCCGCTTCAGCTAGGACAATCTCATACGGGACTGTACTTTTTATTTTAAAACTGCTGGTGATTAGATGCTTTTGTAATCTTTCTATTTGCCTCCATTTTAGAGCTGAAGTGTTGCAGCCCCAAACTTCACAGCCGTATAGTACTACTGGAGTGACAAGCAGCCCAAATAATTTCTTCTTTGTTTTCCAGTCCCATAGCTCAGCTGATCTACATCTATTTTGAAGCAAGTAGAGGGCTTTCCAGCCCCCTTGAATTCTTTTTGCCCTACAAGTCTCCCAACTGAGATTGCTGCAAAAATCGAGACCCAAATATTTGTATTCATTTACCACTTGCAAAGAGCTTCCCTCAAACATAAAATTTAATTGTTTCTTAGCTCTTTTCAGCGTAAAAATCATGACCTTGGTTTTGCTGATGTTCACTTGCATCCCTACATCCCGACAAAACAGCTCTAAGGCTTTTAGATGTTCTTGAAGACTATTCTCTGAATTTGCCATTAAGGTAAGATCATCTGCGTATAGCAGCAATTTAACCACATAAGTGGCCAAAAACACTCCATCGCCCCCCCTCTTGTCTAACCATTCTTCTAACTTGTCTATGTACAGCCCAAATAAGGTGGGAGATAAAGGGCAGCCTTGCTTGACCCCAATGTCACTCCCAAAATACTCTGAAAGACCCGCCTTTGTTCTGATTTTGGCGTGGACCTGATCATAAAGCCTATGAACAGCAGCCCTATACTTTTCCGGAATTCCAAGTTGTTCCATTCTGTCCCAAAGTTTGCTTCTAGGGACTGTGTCAAAAGCCTTTTTGAAGTCAACAAAACAGCAAAAAACCTCATTACCTTGTTTATCCCAAACTTTTTCTACCATGTGTCTGAGAGTGATGCAATGATCAATTGTAGAATGCTTTGGTCTGAACCCAGCTTGCCCTTTCGCCCTTTTACCTTCCTTCTCAGCCCAACAACTGATTCTACGTTCCACCATGCTCCCAAAAGAGCTTCCCAAAAAGGGGATTAATCATTATGGTGCGGTAGTTTGACGGATTGTTGACATCCCCACTCTTGTGAAGAGGGATAACCACACTTGTCCAATTTTTTGGAAAACCATGTTGAATGATCCTATTGAAAATCTTCTTGATATGTGGTGCCAAGAGCTCTAAACCCCATTTCAAATATTCATCCTGTAAACCATCGATGTCTCGAGCCTTCCCCATTGCCAAAGCTTTAATACCAACCTTGATATCCTTTGTGGTGAAAAGTTTATCATTAATGTTTATTGCTGGAGGTAAGGTTTTTTCTTGGTCTCTTTCATACAATATTTTTGCATATTCTAACCATTGAATGTCTGTGATGTTATTCTCATTAGTACTTCTAGCCTGCTGCAATTCTCTCCAAAAACCCTTCAAATTGTTCCGTCCAAGAGAAATTAGTTTTTTCCTTCTTATTATCATGAATTCCTCTTTTTTTAATCTTACTAATTTCTCATACAATTTTTTGTTTGCATGTTCCTTTCCAGAAATTTTCAAACCCCTTTTAGCTGCCTTACGCTCTTTGTCATACCATGGATTAGCTGGAAAACTACATTTGGAATGTCTTCTACCCTTAGCTCTTTTGCATGATGTGAGAGCTTTGTGAATGATTGACATCAGCTTGCTACTGTTTATAAAGTTTTGGTTTTTGCTAGGGCTGCCAATGCTTTTTATTTCTTTTAATTGTTTTTCAAGCATGTTTTAAAATATGTCTTGATTCTCACAGGTTAGAAGAATTTTATCTTGAAGATCCCTTCTTTTGTCAGGTTGCGAACTAGTTCTCGGCTGGGCATCATTTTCCATTCCAAGTTTAATGTAAATAGGACTATGATCAAATTTTAGTTCTATTGGACAACCCCCTATTTCAACCTCAATTATCCTTGGTATAATACTTTGTGAACCAATGACATAGTCCACCACGCTTTGCCCATTATAAGTGTGACATGTGAAGGCCCCTGATCTCGGCAATGTATTTATTCCATTACATATGATTAAATCGTGAAGACAACAAAACCCCAACAAGTTTCAGAATCTAGAAGACAAAAACACTTCCATCTCTTTGAGTCCTTAAGATACCCTTTTTTCCACTCTCTACTCTCTTCCCCCAACCACAATGGGATTACTATTTTGCCTCTTTCTTTACCAAAGCATAACGCTTGGTTATTTTGTTGTTCCCATTGGCATATTTATTGCCGTAGGGTGAATGCATCAGTATGGCCACATATTTTATTGGATTGTATGGTGAGGTATGTTGTAAGAGATATCCTTCCGTTTTGGCTGTACTTTTTAATCGGATCAACCGTGATTCATCAATAGGTGCCTGGAGAAGGACATCTCTTAGCTATTTTTAAATATATTATTATATATATATATATATATGCTAGCAGTACCGCTAAAGGCAACATGAAATATCTTAAATTAATTATTTTTATATTTATATATTTCTATATTAAATTATTCTAATAATTAATATATTATTATATGATAGTCAAATATTTGTAATATTATTTTTTGAAATAATATAAATAATTTAATAATTTTTCTATAGTTAAAATATATCTTTAATAATTATACTTAATATATATATATAGTTAGGAATAGGGTTATGGTTAAGGTTAAGAGATGTAGTTAAGGTTAGGGTTAGGTCAACACATATAGTTAGGGTTATGGTTAGAGTTAATATATAGATTGGGAATAGATTTAAGGTTATTATTAGGATGAGAGACAAGGTTTTCATCAAAATGAGGGTTAGGGTTATCAATAAGATGAGGATTAGGGTTCGCATGAAAATGGGGGTTAGGATTAGCATTAGGGTTGTGGTTACATTTAAGTTTGTAGTAAGTTTAGGATTTATAGATATAGTTAAGGTTGGGTTAATAATTTGATTTAAAATATATTGATATATTTTAACTAAAGAGAAATTATTAAATTATTAATATTAATTCAAAAAATAATGTTACGAATATTTGACTATCATATAATAATATATTAATTATTATAATAATTTAATATAGAAATATATAAAATTATTAATTTTATAATAATTTTATAAGAATGAGACGCCATCTTCAAAAACACCCTAATCGTCCAGACAAGTTAATGGGTTTTTCGAAACCTCTACCCAAAATTCGACAGTGAAGCCATTTATAAAACAATATATATTCATTTATTTAAATGTTGCTCCTTTTTCTTAATTATTTGCCGTTACATGCAGCTAAATGCAGAGCCATGCACTAAACATGCAGCCATGCAGCCGTTACATTCTGCAATTGAGCATTTAATTTCGTGCCTCTTCCTCTTCGAATTCTTGCAGCAACGTGGAAAAAGTCTTTCATTATTATAATTGAATTTTTATAATTGAATTAGGAAACGGCCATATTTATTGTTGTAAGTGAATGTAGATTAGGAAATAGTTTAGTTTTACTTCTGTTTGCTTTCATTCACCTCCTGTTTGATTTAGACTGGCTATTGTAATCTGTTTTTACGAAGGAAGTTGAATAAAAATTCAATTATTGCTGTAGAAATTTGGTACTCTGTTTTTTTCCTATTTTTGCTCTGCCTTTCCAGCAAGTTAATTATTATGGGCGCAATTCTGATCTAGAAAATCATATTTTATAGCAGGGGTTTGCCTTTTTATCTAAGCGTTTGAATTTTTTGTTGCAGAGTAGGATAGCGTAGGGTTTCATCATGAGCAGCAGGGCTGAGTACCCACGAGAGCTATGCCTGGACAAGATTTCACAGGAAGCTGGGGAAGCCTTTGGTATAGGAGTCGCATTGCTTGGCTCCTATGAATTTATCACATCTTCTTACAATTCTTGCACCGGGTTGCGTGATCGTTTCATGCTGGAGCCCGAGCGGTACAAATGAATACTCCACCGTCTGCGTGTAATTTTATGGCTGCTCATATGTTAGCTTACTCAATAAAACATTCTTTGTGTTATATGAGACAAAAAGAGGACCCATGGAATTCTATCATGGGAAGCCTTGCTTTTGGAGGGGTTGTTGGGATGGGTTCTGGGCCAAGGGGAATGGCAGTTTCGGCCATCCTTATGGCCTCTCTCGATGGCTCACTGACAATGGTGCAGCGGTTTCTGGATCGGGCTAAGTCATAAGGTAGATTTACATGTCAATTATATAGCTTTTTAAAAGCTGGTTGTCTCTTTGGATGTGGGAAGTTAGTTATTTTTAACTCTCGAATTTCTTATAAATATTCTTGTATTTTCAGACACATTTCATGAAGTGAAGTGTTTTTTACATGTAGACAACTTTAGAAAGGCTCATCTAAAAATTCATTATAATTGGTTTTGAAATTTCCATTTTCCTTATTGCTGGATTTAACTTTTTCCTACACGATTAATGCTATAGCAGTGTAGATAATATTCTGGTTTCCTTCATGGGTGGGAAAAAACCTGCGTGTTGGAATATTAACCCTAACTGCCGCCGTCCCCGCCAACCACTGCCCGCTATATCGCAATCAATAAATTAACCATCGCGATACCGCGGGAGACTTCCGTAGTCTTTTTGTTTTATATCAACCGCTTGCCGTACCTCCAGCCAATGCCCGCTATATTGCAATCAATAAAATATTCATCGCGATATCACGGGAGACTCAGTAAAAGCTTGTTTTATTTTTAACCGCCGCAGTTTACCGGGCCGTCAACTAATCGCTGCCCGCAATATCGCAAT